>CM022947.1:35725359-35914116 GCA_012931725.1 Litsea cubeba
TAATTGACCTAAGATTGGATTGTTTATCATTTATAACTCCAAATTGTACCGTTTGGTACTTTCTCATGAAATGTTCATGTTGTTTAGCTTCTTTTACTTTGCTTTGGTTTGGGATCACTTGATGAACCTAGATGATGAACTTAGGATCCCTCTTGATGTCCCGTTTGTATTGATGATTGATGGAAGTGTTGAGACCAGGTGGCTTTGACTGTAAAAGCTTGATGAGGACTACTATGGAATTAATATTGAATGAAGCTTGCTTGTCTTGTCTTGATCTTGATTTCATAAATGAAAAGTAGTTCTTCCTTGGTTAATTGAATCTTTTTGACGCAAGAAAGCCTAGTCCATCACTATTGCTTGTCTAGGAATCTTGTGTCAGGCACCACTCAGCTATTAACGCCCAACACAGTGTGGGGCACCACCTGTGTGAGGACCTTGGATTGAACATCTGTGCAGTACGACTTTTTACACTTTTGATGGATGTACACCATCGGATACATCTTGCATACTTGATTTTGATGACTATTGGCCTATTGGTATCCGTCTTGCTTGCTTGCTTGCCAGCTTTCATCCCGTGCCTCCCTACCATAGCTCTTATGTTGAGCCGGAGGGTCATGTGAAACTATCCCGTGGTGTATTAGGTTTTGTGGATTGCCTATTTGCTAGATTGTTTATGATTCGAATGCAATGCACTTCTTTTGTTCATAATGCATGCATTTTTATTGATCTTGTCTATCGTATTGTTCATTCTGACTCATTTACATATCTCAATGATTTATATATATACTGCTTGCCAACCATCGTGTTGACGATGCTACTCTTGGTGCATAGGTACGGAGCCCTTCTACTCCAAGGAGGAGACGATGGAGGAAATTCAAACGGATCAGGCTGATGATATTCCTAGACTACTGTACGGACGGTGCTGTATAGCCGTATAGACCCCGTACTCGAGAGCCTTCATGCTTACATGGATATTCATCTTTTGGTCTTTCGTCTATCTTTTGCTTAGGCCCAAGTTTTAGGTGGCCTTTCAGTGTAATTAATACTTTTGGTTAAACTGTTTAAACTCGAACTCTAGTTATTGTATTCAGTATTGATCCAAACTATGCATCTTTTAGATACCACTTGCAATTATAAAGCTTCCGCTATTGTGATTTATATTTGAGAAAATGTTTACACCTCACAACGGTCTCTGATCCAATTGGGACATGTTTGGGTCAAGTTATATTTGATTTATGTTGGAAAATTTTTAATTGGCCCTAATCTCATGCATACCCCTGGTTTGACTTTTGGGTGCGTGACAAGTTGGTATCAGAGCATTACTGGTTTCTAGATTTAAAAACAAGTAAAAACTAAGACGTGTGAGGATTGTATTCTTTTGGGTATATTAGTTTTTGTAGATTGTATAGTTTGTTTGCTAGATCGAGTCCCATAGGACTAACATTTCTTAAGTTTCAGGATGGCTGACCGTAATATGCTCTCTCACAGTAGTGGTAACCCAGAAAGTAACAATGCCAATGCTACTGACAGTGATTCCATAGAGGGCCTTCGTGACTTCTCAAGAAGCACAAACGCAGAATCAGAGTAAACAGCGAGCGGATTAGGCTACATTTCATACTCAGATGATGGCATTACAGAGGCCAACTCCGGCTGAGCTGAACAGGTCATTATGACAGCTAGGGTGACTGGCCCAAATGATGTGTTTAACAAGTTTAAGAAGCGGAATCCGCCAAAATTCTACAGGAATGAGGATCAACTCGATGCTGATGAGTGGGTTGTGCAAGTGGAGAAGAATTTGATGTCTTCAAGTGTACGGGGAAGGAACGGGTTCAACTGGCAACCTATATGCTTAGGGGCACAGCTGAGATGTGGTGGAAGTCAGTTAAAACACCATTTGAGACTGTTGAGGATGAGACTGCATGGGCATCCTTTAGTACGTTGTTTTGTACTAAGTATATTCCACCTCACATTACCGCACCGAAGATTGCAGAGTTTGAGACACTTCAGCAGGGAGAGAGCTCAGTTCAGGTATATGAGCAGCAGTTTGCTAACCTGTCTCGATTTTCACCATCTCTGGTGAAACTTGAAGCAGACGAGGTTATGAGGTTTATCCGGGAACTGAACCCCAACATTAAGGAGAAGGTGACCAGTGTTACTTAGGCAACCTATGAGAAGAACCCCAAACGGGCTTATTGGTCTGAAGAGTCCATCAGACAGAATCAGACTCAGGGTAAGAGCCTAAGTACAGTACCGTATCAGCAACAACGTTCGCAGCAGCAATATCAACAACGTCCACAGCAGCAGCAGGCCAAGAGGCCTAGGTTTGATCAGCCACAGAGACCACGTTGTGTTCATTGTAACAAGAACCACCCGTCAACAGAATGTTGGGTGATGTCTGAGCATGCTTCGAGTGTGGCTTGCAGGGCCACCAAGTCAAAGATTACCCTAAGCAACAAGGGCAAGGTGTGAGAAACGCGACTCCTAGACCACCAGTGGCAGCACAGCCATTGAGGCAGGCACTGCAGCAGAAGCAGCCTCGGCTGCCACAGCAGCAGCAGAACCAGCTTAGGATTGCGGGACCACCACAAAATAGAGGGCAATAGAGGCCCCAGGGATTTCAGCAGAGGCCTCAGCAGCATGGTAAACTTTATGCCCTAGATCAGCCGGAGGGAGAGGACATTGGAGGAGTGGTGGAAGGTACACTCTCTATTTCAGATGTACCTAGTAGAGTCTTATTTGATTATGTTCCACACACTTTTTTGTGTCACCTATTTTTGTTGCATGCTTAGTGGGAGACATAACTCCATTGCATTATATCCAGTGTGTTAGTACTCCCTTAGGGAAAACTGTGCAGTGTGAGTCCTATTTTCCAGCGTGCAAAGTGCAGGTAGGAGATTTCGTCATATCTGCAGACTTAATCATCCTAGGGATGAAGGACTTTGATGTGATATTGGGTATGGATTGGTTATCCACATACCGGGCAGTAATGGATTGTTTCAACGAGACCATCAGATTGCAAGTGTTAGCAGACAGCGTGGAGATTGTTGGTGAGAGGAGACCCATATCCACTAGCATCATTTCAGCCTTAAGGGCAGATCGATTGATTCAGAGTGGAAGCGAAGGTTATGTGGCATTTATCACGGAGGATAAATTATCCAAAGCGGTGGAGGATATTCCAGTTGCTTGTAAGTTCCCGGATGTCTTTCTGGAGGAGATACCTGGATTACCACCGGTTCGAGAGATAGACTTCATGATTGAGCTTATACCAGGGACGACACCGATATCAAAAGCACCTTATCGCATGGCTACAGCAGAGCTAAGGGAGTTGAAACCTCAGTTATAGGGTCTCTTGGACAAAGGATTTGTGAGACCGAGCGTATCACCTTGGGGTACACCAATGTTATTTGTGAAAAAGAAGGATGGTACAATGCGTATGTGCATAGACTATAGACAGCTGAATCAGGTTACGATCAAGAACAAGTATCCTTTACCCAGGATAGATGAGTTGTTTGATCAGCTGCAAGGAGCACAATATTTCTCAAAGATTGATTTGAGATGAGGCTACCATCAGTTGCGAGTTAGAGACCAAGATGTGCAGAAGACGGCCTTCAGAGCCAGATATGACCATTATGAATTCTTGGTTATGCCATTTGGGTTGACTAATGCACCAGTGTATTCATGGCCTTGATGAACAAGATCTTTGGACCATGCTTAGATCAGTTCACAGTGGTGTTTATAGACGATGTTTTAGTTTATTCGAGTTCCAGAGATAATCATGCAGAACATTTGAGAGCTTCATTGTAGATCTTGAGAGAGAATCAGCTCTATGCCAAGCTAAGTAAGTGTGATTTTTGGCTTGAGCAAGTGTCTTTTTTTGGACACATCATCTCTAGGGAAGGTTTGGCAGTGGATCCAGCGAAGATTGAAGCAGTTGTTAGTTGGGAGAGTCCGAAGACAGTGGTACAAATCAGGAGTTTTCTAGGTTTCGCAGGGTATTACAGAAGGTTTGTGAAAGGATTTTCTAGCATAGCAGCTCCACTGACCAAATTGACAAGGAAGGATGTTCCTTTTGTGTGGACAGAACAATGTGAGGCTAACTTTCAAGAGCTGAAGACCAGATTGACCACAGCTCCTGTTCTTACTCTATCTACGGGAACTGGAGAGTTTGTGATTTTTACAGACACTTCAGGCATTGGCTTGGGATACGTACTCATGTAGGAGGGGAAAGTAGTGGCCTATGGGTCCAGACGGTTGAAAGAGCACGAGAAGAGATACGCTACCCATGATTTGGAGCTAGCAGTGGTGGCTATGGCACAGAAGTTGTGGAGACACTACCTGTATGGAGAGAGATTTGAGGTTCACTCGGATCACAGGAGTCTTCAATACTTGTTTGGACAGAAGGATCTGAACATGAGGCAGACTAGATGGATGGAGTACATCAAAGATTGTGATTTTTCGATTAAATATCATCCCGGGAAAGCAAATGTGGTTGCAGATGCATTGAGCAGAAAGGCAGCGACTACCGGATGTTTACAAGTAGAATGGTCTTGGACAGAAGTATTTAGAGATTTGGATGTAGAATTCCAGCCTAAAATTGAGAAAGTGATGATTGTAAACATGCATACTTGGGAGCCAGAGATCTTGGACAAAATTAAGAGCTGTCAAGGAGAGGATCCTGAGTTAGTCCGAGTGATTGGCAGCATAGCAAACATACCAGAGTACAGACTCGTGGATGGAGTGTTGTATTGCCAGGACAGATTGTGTGTACTGGGTGTTAATGATTTGAGGAACGAGATAATGGTTGAGGCACACCATTCTCATTATGCTATTCACCCTGGGAGCACCAAAATGTATCAGAACTTGAACAGTTTTTACTGGTGGAACAACATGAAGAAGGACATTGCAGGATTTATCTCGAGATGTCTAGTGTGTCAACAAGTGAAGGTTGAGCATCAGAAACCTCCAGGATTACTTCAGCCATTGAAGACACCGGAATGGAAGTGGGAACACATCACCATGGACTTCATTGCAGGATTACCACCCACTAAGGACCATGATAGTATTTGGGTGATTGTTGACAAACTCACAAAGTCAGCACACTTCATTCTAATGAAGATGAGAGGATCCATGGATGTTTTGGCACACAAGTACATTGATGACATAGTCAGATTGCACGGAGTTCCAGAGTAGATTGTGTCAGACAGAGACATGAGGTTTGTGGGTAGATTTTGGGTTAGTTTGCAAGCAGCCTTAGGTACTACATTGAATTTCAGCACTGCATATCACCTAAAGACCGATGGACAGACTGAGAGGACGAACCAGACTATGGAGGATATGTTACGGCCATGTGTTTTCGATTTCAGGAAAGACTAGGAGAAGAGTCTTCTTTTGTGCGAGTTTGCCTACAACAATAGCTATCACTCCAGTATAGGGATGGCACCGTTCGAAGCCTTGTATGGATGGATGTGCAAGACCCTGATTTGTTGGGAAGAGATTGATGTTTGGAGTTTTCATGGACCTTCGATCATCAGCGACACCAGTGAGAAAGTGAAGCAGGTTATCGACAGGCTGAAGATCGCAAGAAACCGTCAGAAGAGTTACGCAGATCTCAAGAGGAGGGACTTAGAGTTCAAGGTTGGAGACAAGGTTTTTCTCAAGGTCTCACTGACTAGAGGAACTATGAGATTTGGGCAGAAAGGCAAGTTGGCTCGGAGATTTATCGGACCATTTGAGATTGATATGCGCGTCGGGGAAATGGCATACAGATTGATCTTGCCAGCAGAGTTATCAGGAGTCCACATGGTTTTTCATGTTTCCATGCTGAGGAAGTAAGTTCCAGACCCTACCCATGTACTGCATCATGAGCCGTTAGATTCTAGCAAGATGTTACGCTCGTTGAGAGGCCGAAGGAGATCACAGACACCAAGGAGCACGTTCTGAGGACAAGGATCATTCATTGGGTCAAGGTACAATGGGCGCACCATAGTCTGAGCGAAGCAACTTAGGAACTCAGGGATCATATCAAGGAGAAATATCTGGAGCTTTTGCCAGAGGTGTGTTAGAGATTTGGAGGACCAAATAGTCCAGGGGGAGGGGGGAGGATGTAAGATCCCTACCCTTAGCCTATATTAATTATAGCTAATTGATTGATTAGTTAGTAAGCGTGTTTAGAGTCTTACCGAGTCGGGTTTGATGTATGAATCATGCGTGTGAAACCTCACGTGGTTCGAAGTGCGTTCGGGTATAGTAGGGGTGGTTTGCAATTTTGGGAAATTTTCAGGGGTTTAATTGAGATTATGAGTTTTTGTGAGTTTGGGTGCATCAGTTAGGTCTCGGCATTTCATGAACTTTAGGCTTTTATCACGTTTCGATTCGATGCAAGGAAGAGGCCCAAATAATCACTTGTAGCAACCAAGGACTAAACCCAAATTAACCTACTTATCTTAACCTTATATGACCTCAATCGGATGACACATTATTCACCCATCTCTATCTCTTCATTCCACTACTATTCACTTTCGTTGTCTCTTCACTGCTTCCTTGCCATTGACAACCACCGGAGCTCCATCTTCGCCGGCCAATCATCACTTCATCTTCCTCAAGCTCTTAGGAACACAACCATCCCATTTTATAAGATTTTCATTCACAACCCTTTCTAAGGTAGGCTCTCTGAGCTTTTAAACTTAGCTCTTCTTCTTCCTTTAGTTTAGAAATGGATTAGATAAGCTCACTACCTCCTTTGCATTCATTTTTGTAGAAGATTTTGGGATTGAGAGTGTTTCCTCCAAGTTTGAGCTCAAAAGAGAGATTTCTCTTAATTTCTCTTGGGTTTGGTTTAGCTCTTCATTAAGGCAAGTTAATCTATATATTTATGCTTTGATAAGTTATTTCTTCTTTGAATTGATGATTGAATATGTCTAAATGACCTTATGCTCTAAACTAGATTGGTTTTTATTGAAAACATGATAATCTTGTTTAATTGTTTAATGAATAGGATTGTGAATTAAATGGATAGATTGATAAGATTATTGGACTTGAAATGATATGTGTTTTATCCTTGAAATGTTATGGAACAGGTTCAGGGATTATGGGAAATGAAATGGACCATTTACACTTCAGCTACAGAACTGATGTTCTGTAACCGTAGTGTACTCGGTCGACCGGCCAGGGGGCTCGGTCGACCGAACACACAGGGTCTGGTGTTGGAAGAACCTGACCATTTTACTGTTCATGTATTATTGCTTACAACTGCAGGTCGACCGGCCATGGGCTCGGTCGACCGAGCATGAAGGAGGTCAATCGACCCTTCTTTGATTGGGGTCGACCGGGCTGGAGCCAGGTCGATCGAGACAACTGACAGGTACCTTTTTGAAGGACCTTTTGACCTCTTTTTTGGTTGGACTTGAACGGAACCTTGGCTATCTTTTTGGGCTCATTTGACTTAATACGAGGAACATTTCGAGAAGATATTTTCTCGTTGTTATTCCCGTTTCTCTAAGGTTTTCAACTTACTTCAATCTTGAACGGTAGGGGACAACGGGATACCCTCCTTTATATCTATGGACGAAGATCGTTTGTTTGGGTATCGCGAACCTTATTCCTTTCGATGACTGAATAGAGTTGTACAAGACCCCGGTAGAAATAATTGACCTAAGATTGGATTGTTTATCGTTTATAACTCCAAATTGTACCATTTGGAACTTTCTACATGAAATGTTCATGCTGTTTAGCTTCTTTTACTTTGCTTTGGTTTGGGATCACTTGATGAACCTAGATGATGAACTTAGGATCCCTCGTGATGTCCTATTTGTATTGATGATTGATGGAAGTGTTGAGACTAGGTGGCTTTGATTGTAAAAGCTTGATGAGGACTACTATGGAATTAATATTGAATGAAGCTTACTAGTCTTGTCTTGATCTTGATTTCATAAATGAAAAGTAGTTCCTCCTTGGTTAATTAAATCTTGTTCACGCAAGAAAGCCTAGTCCATCATTATTGCTTGTCTAAGAATCTTGTGTCAGGCACCACTCAACTATTAACGCCCAACACAGGGTGGGGCACCACCTGTCTGAGGACCTTGGATTGAACGTCTGCGCAGTACAACTTTTTACACTTTTGATGGATGTACACCATCGGATACATCTTGCATACTTGATTTTGATGACTATTAGCCTATTGGTATCCATCTTGTTTGCTTGCTTGCCGGATTTCATCCCATGCCACTCTACCACAGCTCTTATGTTGAGCCGGAGGGTCATGTGAAACTATCCCGTTGAGTATTAGCTTATGTGGATTGCCTATTTGCTAGATTGTTTATAATGCAATGCACTTCTTATGTTCAGAATGCATGCATTTCTATTGATCTTGTCTATCGTATTGTCCACTCCAATTCGTTTACATATCTTGATGATTTATATATATTGCTTGCCAACCGTCGTGTTGACAATGCTACTCTTGGTGTATAGGTACCGAGCCCTTCTACTCCGAGGAGGAGACGTCGGAGGAAATTCAGACGGATCATTCTGATGAACTACTAGACTACTGTATGAACAGTGCTGTATAGCTGTATAGACCCCGTACTCGAGAGCCTTCATGCTTACATGGAAAAATTCATCTTTTGGTCATTTGTTTATCTTTTGGTTAGGCCCAAGTTTTAGGTGGCCTTTTATTGTAATTAATACTTTTGGTTAAACTGTTTAAACTCGAACTCTAATTATGATATTCAGTATTGCTCCAAACTATGCATCTTTTAGATACCACTTGCAATTATAAAGCTTCCGCTATTGTTATTTATATTTGAGGAAATGTTTACACCTCACAGCAGTCTTCAATCCAATTGGGACATGATTGGGGTCAAGTTATATTTGATTTATGTTGGCAAGATTTTAATTGGCCCTAATCTCATGCATAACCCCGTTTCACTTTTGGGGGCGTGACAGTTGTGCAGGTTATAACTGCTGGAGAAAGGGTGAGAAAGCTGGCTGTTGGACAGTTACAGAGGAGAAATGAAGTCGGTGGCCAATGGCTGTGTTGCAAGGGGTGGCCGGGAGTGCAGTTGCAAGAAAGTGGCCGGGAACTGTACAGGGAGAATAGTAGCCGAGATTTCAGGGGGGAGCAGTGGGCGAGTTTACAGGGAGGGCAGTGGCCACTGGGTGCTTGCAGGTGGAGTGGCCGGCAGCAGCAGTGGCCGCTGGGGAAGAGGGCAACAATGGCCGTTGGCTGTGGTGGCAGCTGGCATTGTGCGGGGAAAGTGGCCGCTGAACATGGGTTTAGGTGGGCTAGCTGCGAGGTAAGGCGAGAGTGCAGGCTGGCTGGAACAAGAAGAAGTTGTTGATCTCACTTGGGACAAGCGTGCAGATGTGGGAACAAGGAGAATGAGGGGAAGAAGAAGAACAATGGTGCAGGGCTGCTGGCCAATTGGTGGCCGCTGGTCATGGTTGCTGGGAAACCAGAGCTAGGAGAAGAAGAACTGGGCAACGGCCGCTGGCTTATTGGGAGGAAACGATAGTCATTGGGGCATTTGATGCAATGGACAGATTGTGGCCGCTAGGCTTGTTATACAAGCAGGCTGAGGCGTGGGCCAGCTCAGTTGTGGCTGGTCTGGATCTCAGGAGGCAAGGGCCCCATGATGGGCCCCATAGATGGGGGGTGCCTCCTCAAATGAGGTTTCACTGTAAAACTGGGCGATGGCTGGCTTCACAGAACCAAGGGAATCCGTTTTTCCCATTATTTATGGCCCATTCAAACTTAATCTACACCATTAAAAATTCGATTCTTCCCCAAACAATTCTGACCATGGAAGGGGGGTTTAACAAAAATAGAATTTATTTTCCTTAAACAAGATCAACATGCAAGAGAAAATCAAAGCAAGATTAACCATTCAAAGTATGTCATTTAAATTAAATACTTGCCTCTAATCAGAAGCTAATCCAAACCTCAAACCTTGGTCAAACCAAGCTCTAACTAGGAGCTCTCTCTGCCAAACAAAGCCCTAAAAAATCCATCTAAAAAGGAAACCCAATCACTGTCAAAAACCACAAAAAAACAGTACACAGAGAAGGAGGAGAAAATGGGTCCTAGCCAAAGAGAAAGAGGGCCTACCTCACAGTAGATCAAGGAAGAAGAAGGTGGTTGCATGAGGGGGCTGCCACAGTCGGATTCGTACCAAAACAGAGTATGTTGTGAAGAAGGTGACGGGGAGTTGATTGGCCGGTCGGATCTTGCAAGGGTGCCTCCACGGAGGTGTTCTCCAAGTTGCCATGGAAGGAAAGGAGAAGGATAAAAGGAAGAGAGAAAGAGAGAAAACTCTCATGTTTGCTATGGTCGGTTGCAATTTAGCAGTGAATGAGAGTTGAAATGGTTAGTGGCGTTAGGTGGCATTCAATGTGGTAGGTGATGGTAGGTAGGATATTTGCACGAGGACTTATGGTGTGAGTTTGCTACCACCTATGCCAAACTTGGAGTGAGTTAACAAAGATCTTCGGGACCTCGGACAGACTTAGTCAAAGAAGAAGAATTACAGGTTTAGAGAAGGGCTTTCCAACAAGCCAAGAATCATAATTTCCTGAGATCAGGGACAGAAGCTGATATTTTTCAAACTACGGTATTTGCCTGGAAAAGAGTGTTGAGGGTCAAATGAGGCCTTCTGGGCCTCGGATGAGTTCGGGCTAAACATGAAAGTTGTTAGGCATGTCGAGATCTAGATTTTGAGCTTAAGAGTCGCTCAATTAAGGGTTCCAATGAAAAAGTCAATTGTATGGTCAAAGTTTATCAATTTGACGGAATTGGTCAATTGAAGGGTTTCAAGGTCTCAAACTGATTCGAGTTGAATATAAAGGCCGACTGGAATGATAATCTCGATCAAATGAGCTTAGAATAACATTTTTTTAGAATTCAAGAATAATATCCCGGTTTCACATGAAATCACTGACAGGTTCCAAAGAGAGGTCAAACTAGACGAAGATGATTTCAAACATACCAAGGTCGATTGGAGACCATTCTAACACAGAAAATATCACGAAAATACCAACTTAGAAACCTAACCACAAAATTACTAGTGCTAACCCTAGGGATAAGAAATCGGTCCTTACATAAATCCATCACATGAACTTTACTTCAGAAATACAAAAGCAAGAACGAGTCTCCTTGTAATTGTGTAGCAGTCTGTTGAAAGAAATGAAAGACGTAAGCAACATTAGTCAAATAGCAAAAATAAGATGAGGGTAAAAAATACAGTAACATCATCTTATAAGAGCAATGCAACGATACTAGGTATGGCTTGTGTTGAATATGAGAAGTGATGGTTTGGTTTTGAGAAGTATGAAGGTAATATCTAGGGTTGTAAATGGGTACCCGATTCTCCGATTACCTGAAGGTTCTGACCCATTAGGATCCGGGTCTGGGTCCTTATTTTGGTCCCGATAAGAAAATGGTTCCGGTTCCGGATCCTTTTTTTGGAACCGATACCTAAACGGCTCCGGTTCCGGATCCACAGTGGCTCAGACCCGTGGACCCGAGACCGGATCCAAAATATACTAACATAAGGTAACTTTATTATGTGAGAACAGAACCCTTTTTACTTTTCTACTTTTCTACATTATGGTTTTCTACTTTTCTATATCTCATTGCCGGTTTGGATGTGATTTCTGAGTTTTTGGTTAAAAGTATCTGTTATTGATAGACAAAATGTCACATTAGTGTTTGTAGGTACGTGATCCAATTGAAATGTGAAAAAAGCATAATTTTTTTTAAAGAAAAATACAGGTATTAGTCTAGACCCGGAACCGGAACCGGAACCGCCTCACAAACGGTTCCGGTTCTGGTTCCCATTATTCTTATCGGTTCCGGTTCCGGTTCCACCCTAGACCCGGACCGGAACCGACCCGTTTACAACCCTAGTAATATCAGTGGGTTTAAAATGGGAAGATGGAAAGTGATGAAAAGATGGGTCCAGTGATGGCTAGAGTTTGCTTGATTAAGAGGATTGTGTTAGTTTTATGGACTTAATCCAGTAGATGATATAATAAATTGATTAATTTCTTTATTTATCATAATATTCATGCTTTCCTTTTATGAGATGAATGGTGATTTATTATATACTTGCACATAACCAATACGAATGACATGATGGTTCATGAGATGAACCTGAGTCCACAAGTATATTAGATGTAACACATGTGTATGGATGAGATCCACATACAGGAGACATGTGTAGCAAATCTTATACTTCAATATCTTCACAACCAATGATGAGACTGGACATCTCATACTGACAAGGTTGCAGCACTTTGATCACTATGAGATAGTGTAACTTGTATTGATCATCAGAAAGAAAGATTCTAGATCACAATACTGGGACATTGGATGTATTGAACGACCATGAGAAACAACTTATGAACACTGTCTTTAAACTTAAGTTCCGCTCTCATAATTCCCTAGCAGTAAGCTCTCAATCCTGAAACATTAATGAACTCAAGTTTCTATCTATTCATTTGCTTTGAGTCACCAATGAGTGAGGCCAACTGTAGGTCAACACCTCGGTGATTTGGGTACGTGGTAGTAGAGCTGTGGGAACATTCAATGGTCCAGATGGAATCTATCTCTAATATCCCCTTGTGTCAATTAATGGATTTATCATTGGCAAGTGCACACCCATTCCGATTAAGAGTTAATTGAAAAGGTACCTATGATCATTATAATTAATTGGGCCTCAAGGATAATAAGATATGGATCTAAGTTTGGAAGACAGATCCAATTGATCCATGGATATTGATGGAGGGGCCTACTTGTGGTAATGTGGAAGTTTAGGGTCTTCTATGTAATATTCCTAAGACTAGAGTTCAATTGCATTTATATAGTAGAGTTATTTGCAATTAACTATGGGCCCGGATTACACATGAGATGTGGGGTCGCGAGTCCTAGTTGGAGCCGGCTTTCTAAGGAATCCCTAGTGGTCCCCACGCTAGCCCAATTATTAAGATACTAATTCTAGTTGAACTCTAAAAGGAAAGTTACTATTTCTATTTGAAATGAGACTTCTAATAGTGGTAATAGTAAACTTACTAATTTTAGTAGAAGTGAGACTTCTATTTTAATTAGAAAGGAATTAAAAAGTTACTAATCATATTTGAAGCGAGTCTTCTAAATATAATATAAGTAAAGTTACTAATTTTAATGGAAGTGAGATTTCTATTTAAATTAGAAATATGAGAGTTACTAATTGTTAAAAGAAATAAGACTTCTATGTCAATTGGAATGAGGAGGTGGCTTGAGAAGCTATAAATAAAGGAGCAATTGGTGTTGCACGCCCAATGCATGTATGCACCTAGGGATTCACGCCCAACAATACTCATGTGCAAGAGTTGCATATGCTAGTTCTCCTCTCCCTCTTCTAGTTCTCTTCTAGTTCCTTCTTAGAGTTCCTAGTAGTTTTCTCTCGGAGATCCCACCATCTTCTTGAAAAAAAGAGAATCTAATACGGGACATAGCATGGAAGATCAAGAGGTCTTGGAGATCTTAATTTGATATGTGAAAGAGTCTCATCATCAAAGAAAGACGCAACTTCCTCATTAGAGCACAACCGAGCTCCAAAGGTATAATCTACTTCCTTGCATGTTGTAGATTTTTTTGTTACTTGTTAGTTGTTATTTCTATCTTCTAGATAGAGTTATTTACTGATCATGATGGCTGAGATTGAGGGTACACATCTTGGATTGGTTTTGGTAGCCTTCTGGATAGTTGATCCCTACATTAAGTGGGTCAAAGTTTTTGAAACCTATCCTAGAGGCCCACCTACTTCCAACAATTGGTATCAAAGCCTTACCTTATCTCTAATCATGTTAGATCAGTAAGCTTGTTCTAATCTAAGCATGAGATGCGAAGAGGATAGAGCAAGGGCTATGTTAGGATCAGTTTTGATGGATTTGCTTGCATAATTAGTAGATCCATATTTGGATAGTCACAAAGTGGTTTAATAATGTTGGATGGATGATAGGAAGCCATTGAAACACTTTAGAAGTAATTTGAAAAAAAATTGGGCAGGATTTTCAAAAACCCAAAAAATCTGGGTTCGTCAGTTCGGTCGACTGAGACTCATGCTCGGTCGACCGAGTGGGTGCAGGTCGGTCGACCGAGCCATCTGGTCGGTCGACCGAGGCCACTGTTCCAGCAATGCAGATTTTGAGTTTTTTCAAAATCCAGATCTTTTTTGGCCTCCTATTTTTCCAGCATTGTTTGGCAGCCTATTTATGTGTTTTGTATGGTTGTATGAGATACTAACATGCAGGTTATCTTGTCCTCTCCATCTGGCCCACAAGTCTTAAGCTTTCTTTTATGGATGATGATTTATTTTTGGCAACTTGTAAAGGGCATCATGGTTTCCTTGGTTTCCCGGTTTAGGGCAAGGCATGGTGAAATTCCCTATGAGCCTTTTTATTTCCATTAATAGATTACCATGTAAGTCTCATTGTCGAGGCATAGGAATTTATGTAATTTTCTAAATTTGTAAATTTTGGCGATGTTTGAGACGAAGAAGGAAAGTGAAGTTGGACTCCTTTTCAAAGAGTTTGAAGATTACCAAAGGTGCTTTGGAGTTTCCCAAAGAGTTTGAGGAATTCCAATTTTGGAAGGTCTAGAAGTCCAAGAAGTCTATTCCGCTTGGGTCATGTGGAGGAGAGGACTAGTTTCTATTTTTGCATTTCATATTTATGGATGAATGCTTAATTCAGAAAGTTTTCAAATCTGATCCAAACATAGCAAGTTACTAAAATTGGTCAAATCAAATTAATATTTGGAAAGAGTTCTAATTAGTGTTGATGACCCAGAGATGAATACATTAGTAACACTAATTTAAGAAACTGGACTTTCCTTAAAATAACTTGACTTGGAACCAATTTGGTCATATCATGAGATGATTTGATGTTCATATTTATATATGTGGGCCCTAATACCTTAAAAGTTAGTCCTGAATTCAAAAATATTAAGTGGGAGCGAGGCATTTAAATTGATAAATCCCCATGGTTTTCCACCATAGGTCCATTATAAGGAAAGTATTTGCCTCGCACCACCAAGAGTGTGGTCGTTCCTTCGGAGGGCTTTTACTTGTCTGGTTACTAGATATGGATCTCCTATGGATAGTGTTGGTGAGACGGGATGGGGGCTTACTCCCCTAGGAGGAGCTGTTCACAACGGTTGTCATGCAATGTTGGTGGGTCACACTTAACTAAAATAATGATGTAGTATCCCCTAGGATTTGCCTCATGTATTTTAAAAACCAAAGCTAATCGGGAGTCATACATTATTTGGTATGAGATTCCTAGATGATAATGAATGATGGGGATCATGGATAGTTAGTTTTAATTCCAATTTTCACGAACTTTGATCCGCACTCCCCTAGGAGGCATGCCCTAAGGGATTGGGATTCCGATGTATTCTGAATTTAGTGGTTATAAGGATTCCCACATGAATTTGGTAGAATACTAAACCCAATGTCATTTATATTCTTGTATTGAATGTATGGTTATGTGCAACAGTTTATTCAGCATGAATTCAAATACTTTCAATCCACCTATGATCACCCTCAACCATAATAAGTTGATGGGATCCAACTATTTAGACTGGAAAAAGAACTTGGATATTATCCTAACAGCTTCAGGATGCAGATATGTCCTTACCATACCCTCCCTTCCTGAGCTTGAGCCTGATGCACCACAGGATGTGAAAGACCTTTACACCAAGTGGACCAAAGACAAAGAGATGGCCAGATGTTTTATTTAGGCATCCATGTATAGTGTTTTGCAAGATCAACATCAATCCTATAAGTCAGCATACGATATTATATCAAACTTAAAGGAGATGTTTGCAGAACAGGTTAGGCCTACTAGGCAGGCTGCTATGAAAGTACTGATAAAGACTAAGATGGCTGAGGGAACCCCAGTACAAAAACATTTGTTAAAAAGGATGTTGGCATTGAATGAGTTAGATGTACTAGGAGCTACGATTGATACAGAATAGTAGATCGACATGATCATTCAATCACTACTGGACTCATTCAAACATTTCGAGATCAATTATAATAAATTGGAAATGACCATAGCTGAGTTGTCTCGCTAGCTGGTAGTGTTTGAGAAAATCACGAAGTAAAGACCAACCGCCCTCATGACAGAAAAGTCATTTGCTAGGTCCAAGCCGAAAGGCAAAGACTAGGATAACAAGAAGAAATCAGTCATCAAAGGTCCTAAGGTGGAGAATGGTTCTACTAGTGGTATGGCCATGGCCAATGATACGGGAGCAAAGGGAAAGTGTTTCCACTGTCGTATGACAGGACATTGGAAGAGGAATTGTCCAGATTTTCTATCAAAATAAAGGACCTCGGGTATGATTGACTTACTTGTTTCTGAAGTTAGTTGTGCAACTGGTACTTCAGAATCCTGGTTTGTAGGCTTTGGTGCAACTAATTACATCCATAATATGTTGTAGGAGTTACAAGTAACCAGGAGGATTAGTGGCAGAGAAATCATTGTTAACCTGGGATCAGTATCCAAGGTAGAAGCAGTATCAGTGGGAGTAATAACTTAGTTGCTTTCAGATATTAAGTTGATTTTGTCAGATACATTATATGTACCGTTTTAAAATGGAATTTTAATTTCTAGTATGATGAATAAGAGTTATTCTATTACTTTTGGTAATAAAATTGTCTTAAAGAAGAACGGTACTCTTATATATTCTGACAAGGCAATCAATGCCCTTTATTTGTTTAACTCCCACAATGTATGAGATACATGACACTGATATTAAACCATCATTAAAGAGCTAGTCACCTTCATCTAATCCAACAAACCTTTGGCACCTGAGGCTAGGTCATATGAACCTAAACAAGATTGACAGGCTAGTGAAAAATGGTATCTTGCCTTCATTGGTGGTAGAACCAATGCCTGTCTGTGAGTCCTATCTGGAAGGTAAAAATGACCAAAAGACCCTTTTTCATCTAAGGGCAGTAGGGCCAAAGATTTATTGGAGTTAGTGTATATTGATGTGTATGGACCCATAATATTAGAGCGAGAGATTGATGCGAGTATTTCATCACTTTCATCGATGATTACTCGAGATATGGATACATATACCTTATGCACCGCAAGTCCGCGACTTTTGAAAAGTTCAAAGAACTTTTTAGCGGAAGCGGAAAAGCATTTAGGTAAAAGTATAAATAATCTTCAATGAGATAGAGGAAGAGAAAATCTCTCTGCTGATTTTATGAGATACTTATCAGAAAATGGGATTCAATCCCAGTTGTCTGCTCCTGGTTTTCCTCAACAGAACGGAGTAACAGAAAGAAGGAACCAATGAAAGCCAATATCTCGTGGCTGTATGTTGGTTCTTGCTGTTCCCACTCCTCCGTGCTGGTGAGTTGTTAACACCCATATATGATCAGGCCTATGTTGATTTTCTATAGATTACCTATATTTTGGGATATGTAATGCATATACTAAACCTCATTCCATCAAGTCTATACCTAAGACTCCCCATGAGTTATGGACCAGGCGAAAGCCTAGTCTACAACGTTTTACGGTTGTCTGGAACACGTGCTTAAGGTTAAGATGGATTAGTTAGAATCGAAATCGGAAGTATACACGTTTATAGAATATCCCAAAAGAACTAAAGATTGGTTATTCTATAATCCCAGAGAGCAGAAAGTGCTTGTCAGTACCAATGCGGTTTTCTGGAGGAAGATTATATAATTAACCGAAAATCTTTAAAAATGGTTATCTTGGAAGAAATTCAAGAGTGATCAAATCCAAATCCAAGAATAACCGAACTTTAAGAAAATCCGCCCATACCTGACCCAGTAGTTACACCAGTGCCTTGTCGTAGTGGGAGCATTGTCAGGACCCTTGACAAGTTCTCGATTTTGGGAAAGTCTTACGAGGCAATCCCAGAAGAACCGGAATAAGATCCTTGTAAATATGATAAAGCAGTTAATGACATAGTTTCGGGATGTTGGCTAGATGCTATGAAAGCTGAGGTGGAGTCTTTGTACTCTAATTAGGTTTGGTTACTTATGAACTTTTTTGCCAATAGCAAACCTATTGGGTGCAAGTGAGTCTACAAGAGAAAAAAGAGGACCAGATGGAAGAGTTCCATATAAATACTCTTATCCATTATGGTTCATCTCGGTGGCGAGATTTGGCAAATGGATGTCAAGACAGCGTCTAACGACGGCAATCTTGAGGAAGACATCTATATGATCAATGCAGCCAGACGGTTTTATAGCTAATAACCAAGTGCAAAGAGTTTGCAAGTTGCATAAGTTCATTTATGGATTCAAGCAAGTATCCCGGAATAGGAACATCCATTTTGACAAGGCAATCAAGTCATTTGGTTTTTTGTCAGAATCCGGATAAGTCATGTGTGTACATGAAAAGTCAAGAAGGCAGGGTAGTTTTTCTGGTATTATATGTTGACGATATCCTTCTCCCATGGAGTGACATAAGGATATCGTCAACAGTAAAATTTTTGGTTGGCAAAGACTTTTGATAATAAAGGACTTGGGAGAAGCCAGCTACATCCTATGGATCAATTTCCATTGAGACCGGAATAATAGGATGATAGGCTTATCCCAAGATGTGTGTATAGATAAGGTGCTGGTACGGTAAGCTATGCTTTGTACTAGACCAGATATCCGTCACGCAATCGGCCTAGTCAACAAATATCAGTCTAGCCCAGGTCCTTATCATTGGGCTGTTGTAAGATGTGTTGTCAAATACTTGAGAAGGACTAGAGATCACAGGTTGATTTACATGCAGTGATGAGTTGATTCCAGTTGGTTACATAGATACTGACAAATCAGATCAGGATTCCAGGAAATCAACTTCTGGGTATGTGTTTATGTTGTAGCCGCTTGAGAAGCAGCTAAGGAAGCGGATTGGCTAAAAAAGATTCATTATGGAACTTGAAGTGGTACTTTTGGCAGGACAGCCGCTCACAGTTTACTGTGATAACAGCAGGGCAATCACTAAGTCCAAGGAACCCAGGAACCAAAAAGCATGTACAGAGGAAGTTATACATGGTCAGACAAAAAGTGCAGAGAAGTGATGTACAATCACCAAGATAGCCTCTGCAGACAAACTGGGAGGAGATCCCTTTACTAAGCCTTTGACTATCAAAGTCTTTGAGATGTAAGTAGACGGGATGTGCATGAGATGCAACCCTAACTGGCATTAAGCCCAAGTGGGAGATTGTTAGTTTTATGGACTCAATCCAGTAGATGATATAATAAATTATTTAATTTCTTTATTTGTCATTATATTCATGCTTTCCTTTCATGAGATGAATGTGATTTATTATATACTTGCACATAACCAATACAAATGACATGATGGTTCATGAGATAAACCTGAGTCCACAAGTATATTAGATGTAACACATGCGTATGGATGAGATCCACATACAGGAGACATGTGTAGCAAATCTTATACTTAAATATCTTCACAACCAGTGATGAGACTGGACATCTCATACAGACAAGGTTGCAGCACTTTGATCACTATGAGATAGTGTGATTTGTCTCGATCATCAGAATGAAAGATTCTAGATCATAGTACTGGTACATTGGATGTATTGAAGGACCATGAGAAGCACCTTATGAACATTGTCTTTAAACTTAAGGTCTGCTCTCATAATTCCTTAGTAGTAAGCTCTCAATCCTGAGACATTAATGAACTCAAGTTTCTATCTATTCATTTGCTTTGAGTCACCAATGAGTGAGGCCAACTGTAGGTCAACACCTTGGTGATTTGGGTACGTGATAGTAGAGTTGTGGGAACATTCAATGGTCAAGATAGAAACTATCTCTAATATTCCCTTGTGCCAATTAATGGATTTATCATTGGTAAGTGCACACCCATTCCGATTAAGAGTTAATTGGAAAGGTACCTATGACCATTATAATTAATTGGGGCTCAAGGATAATAAGATATGGATCTAAGTTTGGAAGACAGGTCCAATTGATCCATGGACATTGATGGAGGGGCCTACTTGTGGTAATATAGAAGTTTAGGGTCTTCTATGTAATATTCCTAAGACTGGAGTTCAATCGCATTTATATAGTAGAGTTATTTGCAATTAACTGTGGGCCCGGATTACACATGAGATGCGGGGTCGTGAGTCCTAGTTGGAGCCAGCTTTCTAAGGAATCCCTAGTGGTCCCCACGCTAGCCCAATTATTAAGATACTAATTCTAGTTGAACTCTAAAAGGAAAGTTACTATTTCTATTTGAAATGTGACTTTTAATAGTGGTGATAGTAAACTTACTAATTTTAGTAGAAGTGAGACTTCTATTTTAATTAGAAAGGAATTAGAAACGAATTAGAAAGTACTAATCATATTTGAAGTGAGACTTCTAAATATGATATAAGTAAAGTTACTAATTTTAATGGAAGTGAGACTTCTATTTAAATTAGAAATAAGAGAGTTACTAATTGTTAAAAGAAATAAGACTTCTATTTCAATTGGAATGAGGAGGTGACTTGAGAAGCTATAAATAAAGGAGCATTTGGTGTTGCACGCCCAATGCATGTATGCACCCAGGGATTCACGCCCAACACTACTCATGTGCAAGAGTTGCATATGCTAGTTCTCCTCTCCCACTTTTAGTTCTCTTCTAGTTCCTTCTTAAAGTTCCTAGTAGTTTTCTCTGGGAGATCCCACCATCTTCTTGAGAAAAATGAGAATCTAATACGGGACATAGCGTGGAAGATCAAGAGGTCTTGGAGATCTTAATTTGATACGCAAAAGAGTTTCATTATCAAAGAAAGACGCAACTTCTCCATTAGAGCACAACCGAGTTCCAAAGGTATAATCTACTTCCTTGCATGTTGTAGATTTTTTTGTTGCTTGTTAGTTGCTATTTCTATCTTCTAGATAGAGTTATTTATTGATCATGATGGCTGAGATTGAGGGTACACATCTTGGATTGGTTTTGGTAGCCTTCTGGATAGTTGATCCCTGCATCAAGTGGGTCAAAAGTTTTTGAAACTTATCCTAGAGGCCCAGCTATTTCCAACAGATTGGAGATGAGAAGATGTGTGGGTATGGTGAATGAAGTAGTTGCTGATGGTGCCTGCCAATGGAGATGAGTGATGAGCGGAGAAGATGAAGATCCGTGAGTTTTGAAGATGACTACTTGGATTTGAATAAAAAAGTCGGATAAGGAAGATCGGCCTTGGACTTTTTAGAGATTCAATCCAATGATAAATGCCCATCTAATGAGCATAAAATTGGACATGTGCCAGATCATGAAGAGATAAGAATGTGAAGTTGAGTTGTACTATTGAAAGGTGGGCTCATAGAGTTGGGCTGTCATGCAGCCCGCTAGCAGGGGAAAATTCTCCAAGTTGCAGATGTGAAATAAACTGCTGGTGTTGATAGTGATCTAGTTTAGTGGAAAAGGGGGCAGAAAACAACATCTCACTTTAATTCAGCCTTTAGTTAGTTCACC
Source organism: Litsea cubeba (assembly GCA_012931725.1). Lineage (NCBI taxonomy): Eukaryota > Viridiplantae > Streptophyta > Magnoliopsida > Laurales > Lauraceae > Litsea > Litsea cubeba. Next base: position 35,746,855 of record CM022947.1, read on the forward strand.
CAAAATACTACATCCATTTCCTCCACCGAAATGGTTTTTCTTCTTTTGTCCTCCCTTTAACCAGGGTCAAAATTCAAATCCACATCCTCACACTGAAGAAAATTCTTCTCAAAATCAAGGAAAATTAGCTCATTTTTTTCAATTACTGCACTTAACAGTGTCACATCAAACATAAATAAGGATGGTGCATTCCACAAACATGCCCTTATGGCTCAAGCCCAAGAACATCATATAGCCTCAAATTAAAGATCCTGAAGTCAATTTTATTTTGGAACCCATTTCAATTTTCCCTCCTAAGTAAAAAGTTTTAAACAATTTAGAATTTCAATAAAATATTTCGAAATAGTGTTCAAGAAAATAAAAAAAATAAAAAACTAAAAAAAATATACAGTTAACCGATTCATTTTAGGGCGAGAGACAAGTCCGCAAAGTGGGTAAGGGCTTATGGGAGAAAAGGGATGGAATGAGCTTTAATAAAACTTTCAAAGAGCTGATCCTTTTTTTTAATGCTCAAATGGACCATTTCGTCCAAAATGGCCTGAAATTTAAATAAAAAAAAGCTAAGGAAAACTACCAGAAAAATCCCCTTAGTATGTCATTGGTAGGATGACGACGCACTAAGAGTTTAGAGATGGGAGGGGTCCTTTGGGTGTGTTTTAGTCTTTCTTTTTTTTTGTCATTTAGCGACATGGTCGATATCGACCATTCTATACAGGTTGTTCTTGATTTGCATAACTCAAATAAAAAGTGGGGTTTTCTCTGCTCTAGAGTGGTGGATGTGGTTAGGAGAGGCAGCGAGAGGGATGGTACAAAGGAATGGAGGGCGGCGAGCATGGGGTCATTTTCGTCAGAGGAGGAGGGAGGATCGCCATGGAGGGAGGGAGGAAGAGGAGGGAGAAGAGGGGAGGGGAGACGGAGACGGAGCCGAAATTATAGGAGAAGAAGAGGAAGAGGGCCCGGGCCCGGGCCTAGAGGTGGTGGGGGAGGGAGGGGATGAGGGCCAAGGACCTGCAGATCCAAGGGGAGTGTGAGGAGGCTAGGGCGGACGATCCTTAGGTGAATATGCAGATTCAACATTAATGTCTTCTTCTTCTTTTTTCGCGATATGGTCGAGATATCGACAACTTTCGTCAATGGATTGAATTTAAAGTTGTAAGGCAATAGCTACTGATATAGATAAAAACTGTCGATATCGACTATTTTTATTTGTCAGTATCGACGACTTTCGACAGTGGATTGAATTTAAAGTTGTAAGGTAGTAACTACTACTATAGATAAAAATAGTCGATATCGACTATTTATAATGGTCAATATCGACAACTTTCATTAGTTAAGTGAATTTAAAGTTGTAAGGCAGATACATTAAAATGGTCGATATCGATTGTTTTTAATGATGGGAGGAAATATAAAGTTGTGCATTTGTGGGCTATTCTGACAGTGAAATGAACTACCAAAGCAAGACCTTTGAGCAACTGAATACAACAAGATCTAAATTCATATCAAACACATTTATATCATCATTCACATTCCAAAATTCATTACAGTTGTCCGATACTTACAAAAGTAGCAAAACACCCAAAAATATATTGCACTGTTCAAGCCTACATAGAGCCCATTGACATCACCAACCACCCTAAAAAATGATTGCACTGATCAAGCATACATGGCGCCCATTTACATCACCAACCACCCCAAAAAATAACTGCACTATTCACGCCTACAAGGAGCCCATTTACATCATGTACATACCTACAAGCCTACAAGCCTTCAAGCAAGTAGCCTACAATCAAAATATGAAGACATATAAATATATCCCATTTATATCATTCCCCGATGCTTTGAACATTCTCTTCACATCATTGTCGTCGTCAATGCCTGCCATTGAAAATGCCCATCCATTGTGATGAAGGTATTGTATGCTTAATCTCTAGATGGATGAGTCTCAATTAGATGTTTTAGTTGCTTTGTTAACCAGTGACTCATATGTTATGTCCGTCGGTAAATATCTCATCTTTTGATTTACTCCATTGTACACTGGACGGATGATATCGAATTGGAAGTCACCATCATAGTGGAATATGACTAACACCTCGCTAACTGACATGCTATCATCAAATCACAAGAACATAATTTAGAGAAATATGAAAGATACATACATTTTGAAAAACAGAGCAAGTGTATATTTCTAAACCATTAGTCATTTTTAAAATACTATATTAAGTGCCACTTATAAAAAGAATGTAATAGAGAAAAACAGTGCCTACAAAAAAGAAACCCCTTTTAAAACCTTAAAACCCAAAACGAAAATGATATTAACCAAGCCCAAAACAAAAATGATATTTTACTACACCAAATGGTAGTCTTTACACAAAGCTACATACAGATATGCGTTTACATTGGACAACTGGTACAGTTTCAAAGGGCATTTTTAGGGTCCATTTGGTTGCAAGTATTTGGAGAATTCATGTCTGCTAGAATTTGGAAAATTGGAAATCCTGGAATTTGGAATGCTGCTAAACTTCACATAAATTCCGATTCCTTGTTTGATTCGTCCTGTAGTTTCATGCCTTTGAATTCAATTCACCCTGAATTCTCTGAATGCATTGTTTGGTAACTAGCCAAAGATTCTTTGTTTTATTAACTAATCTTAGCCATGCAATTAGTGCTCATGAAGTCTAAGATGAAAATGCTTAGCTTGTCAAAATTCAGAGGAAGGGCTACGATACCCGCTATTGGACTCAGATTTAAGTATTTCTAAAAAACTTCATGTAAAAAATAAGGGAGCATACCTATGAAAATTGAGAGTCCAGCAACCTTGGATACCATTTTTTAGCATGGTTGAAGGTACATTTCACCAAACAACTATCAGACTATAACATATGCCACTGTTCAACTACATGACACATTACATCAAACACCTACAGGGCAACAACATATGCATCTCTTCAACTACAAAACATATTTCATCAACTACAAAGAAATAATCATCTTCCAACCAATGTCAAGTTCTTCTCACACACCGCACAGAATAAATCAATACTCCTTACAACGAAGCTACTCTTCTCCCTTTCATCAGATTTCTTTTTTATCCATTTGGGTATTCTCTTATCCATCAATCAAGTTGGGTTGTTAGTCGTACCCAAACGGTCACAGAAAAGAAAAAACCCATCATCAATGATTCATCACAAACACATTTCTACCCAATCAGAAAAAAAGAAAGAAAAAAACAAAAACCCACATTGCAGAAACCATCAACGAGAACAGCAGAATGAAAAAAAAAATTTTATGAAATCATGTGAGGAAGGTTGGAGAAGAAAGAAAAAAAAATCACATACCGTATAGTCGTGCCCTGAATTTGCAGTTCGTGGGTGACCGTTGAAGATCGAAGCACAATGTTGGAATAACGAGGCTTCTCCAGAAATCCCCAAATCACTCGAATGCCAGGAGGCCCTCTAGCATTCGAAAATCCCACAAGAAGTTGCTTCCTGAATGCTAGGGATTTCTCAAATCCCAAATAACTTGCACCCAAACGGAGAATTCCTGACAGGATTTTCAAAAATTTCCGACAGTCAGAAATCCTGCTAGGAATTCTTGCAAACAAACAAACCCCCGTTTGGTAATTTGACTGGTAAAGTCAAGTAAAGTTAAGTCAATTTAAACATCACATCAAAATCACTTTTTACCAAAACTCCATCCATCTTTTCAAAAAAAAAGTCAAAAAGCAACTACATTTATTAACTAAAAGACAAAAAAACTCCTTCTCCCATATAAAAAGTCAAAAATATTCTATTTCAAACAACTAAAAACAAAATACCATCATATAACCCACTAAATATTTTATTCATTCTTTTTTTTTTTTCACTTCACTCAACTTCACTTTAAAAGTAAAGTGCCAAACGGGCCCGGGTTCAGACCACATTTCTAGGGCTTCTAACAAGTCAGTACAAAAAAGGAATCAATCTGATGACATTTTAGGGTAGATAATGCAATATAAAAAGGTGTTTATTATGTGTACCAACCTTTTAATGGAATCCAACCACCACTTTTGATTAATTTTTGAGGTGTTTTCTAAGAAGGAAAATCGCCAGAGCACATGTTGCAATCGATGAAAAAGGTCTTATAAAGAAATGCAGACTCGAGGCAATGAATAAAGGGTTTACCCATAATGGTCGATATCGACAATATTGCTAAATGACAAAAAAAAAAAAATACAGAAACCCACCCAGAGGACCCCTCCCATCTCTAAACTCCTGCTGGGTCATCTCTTTACTTATGGCGTGCTATGAGGATTTTTCAAGTAGTTTACCCAAAAAGCTATTTCCAGTTGAGTGGCCAAAATAAAAAATTTAGACCGAGCATGGGGGGCTGAGCATCTCACCTAATTGCAGCTTTTAGTTTCACACACCCCAAATGCCATATCCATTTACTCTGCCTAAATATGTAAAACTTTTACAATTTCGGGTACAACCAAACACATTATCTGTAACATTATGCCGTAAGTGCTCCTGCATTTAGATCGTGAATCAAATTGCTACAAAGCATTTATTTCTCTCAAATGTTTTTTTCTCACATTGGATTGGCAGTTTGAAGGACTTTTAACATATTATAAATATTGTATTCTTATTCTGTTTGTTTTCTTTTTTAATTAATGTTGCACTCCTGTCTCACAATCATCATTGAAGCATTGTCCAATGCTGTGGTTGGCTTCATGAATTCTAGTTCTCCATTCCAATCTTTCTTGACCAAACCATTTAAGGTGGTTGCACCTCAAGTCTATTCTTACTACTTTCATCCATGTGCTCCCGTCTACTCCTTTTTTATTGGTAGGCCTTCAATCTGTATAGAAAAACTTTTCTTCACCGAAGCTTTTGTTGGCCTGCATCAGACTTGTTCAAACAATCTCAAACAAATCTCTCTTAACTTATAAATAATCACATATTGACCACTACCTCTCAATGCTCATAAAAGTAATGTTGTATGCAACATTACTTGGACATTCTTAAATTAGGACAAGGAATGTTGATATTGTTCATATAGCATAAACAATTACAATAGCAAAAATTCACAATGGTACACTCAGCAGTCAAGATTGGTGGGCCTGCTGGGAACCAAATTGGGCAGTGTCGACCCCTTGCAAGACTTCGGGTGTTCTATGGGCGGTGTCCGAAGTTTTGGATCTAGCCAATCGTCTTTGTAAGGCTTGCCACCTTGATGGTTTTATTTGCCCTAGCAATTTCATCTGCTCTTTTCGGAATTTTCTATTTGCATACCATTTTCCTCCACGCCAACCCAGTCCATATCTGCAATTAGTACATGTAAGCAAGATTGAACTGTAATTCACTCAGCAGAGCAATATAAAAAACCAACACACACAAAATTAAAGGCACCACTACATCAGAAGATTGCATCCAGATTTAACCAATTAACAAGAAAAGATATGGAGCACGAGCTTACTACCGCAGCTGTAAGGTAAGTGGGCATAGATAGCAGGTACACACAACCTTGATAACGTACAAGCATGTCCAGGTTTTTACCATTTTACATACAGTAACTCTCTGTTCCAGTCATATGTTCTCCTCTTTTTAAAGAATAATAACAGTATTTACATTTCAACCAACTGCTAGATAACCCAGAGAGTGAATGCATTCTGTTGATACTTCTCGAAGAAAGTAAAAAGTAGGTACATATTCAAGGCATGAGTTGATATGAGTTTTGAAAACAATATCCACATACTCACACACATGGAGAAGAAGGAACACATTCCCAGAGTGAGTGTAGAAGAGTCTGGGATGTAAGAATATCGATATAGATTTAAGGTAAAACTAGAAAAGACAAAATAAAAAATGAGCATTTTTGGAAGTATTTAGGGATAGTATTATTAAGTGATAAATTAAGAGACACTCATTTGAGATGGTTTGGACATGTCCAACGTAGGCCTGCATCGACACCGTTGAGGAAAGTTTTTCTATATACATTGATGCCAACTAAGAAAGGGTAGGTCAAAGAGGACATGGATCGAAGTAGTAAGGTGATGCAAGCCCTAGGTTAGGGCTTGCGTGGAGTGCCGAAGCACCATGTCCGCAAACACCTCAAATTATCTCCACAGAGACTTCAACACAAGGACGTACCTCTCAGAGGGAAAAACCCACAATGCTATTTAGTAATCAAGTCTGAGATTTTCATCTCTACAATGCAATATTAATAGGAAAAGCAAGCTTAGGGCCCAAGCAAACCAAATCTAATAATTGAAACTACCCTAATTACAATTAGAAACATGCTAAATAATAATTAGGAAAGATAAAAGGAAACAAAATAAAATATCTCTAACTGGGCGGGACCATTTATGGTATGTATGGCCCGTTCTACATCATTCCTGTAAGGACCCGATCTCTTAATCCTAGGATTTCCGCTAGTTAATTATGTGGTTAGGTTGCTAAGTGGGTATTAGAGGCCATTCATGGTGTTTTCTCTGTTAGACTAGTCTTTGATCAGCTTTGCGATGTTTTGAGAGTGTTTTTGTCTAGTCTGAACTCTGTGGAACCTGTCTGTGATTTCGCGTGAAACCGGGACATTATTCTTGAATTCTGACAAAATATTATCTTAACCTCATTTGATTGAGATCACAATTCCAGTCAACCTTTGTATTTAACTCGAATCAATTTGAGACCCTGAAACCCTTCAATTGACCATTTCCGTTATAAATTGATAAACTTTGACCAGACAGTTGACTTTTTCCTTGGAACCCTGAATTGAGTGACTATTGTGCTAAAAAATTAGATCTCCACCTGCCTAACAACTCTCATGTTCAGCCCGAATTCATACGAGGCCCAAAAAGCACAATTTGACCCCTCGGCACTCTTTCTAAGGCAAACACCGCAATTTGGAAAATATCAGTTCCTGTCCCCGATCTTAGAAAATTATGATTCTTGGCTTGTTGGAAAGCTCTTCTAAAGACCTGTAATTCTTCTTATTTGACCTGATCCGTCCGAGGTCCCGAAGGTGGTAGCAAACTCACAAGTTAGCTTTTGCAAAATATCTCACCTACCTGTCATTTCTCATTGAATGCTTCCACCTACCCACACTAACACTACAACTCTCATTCTCAGCTCATTTGCAACCGGCTACAGAAAACTCGAGATTTTCTCCTCGTCTCCTCTCCCTTCCGTGTCATGGTGAAGAACATCTCCTTGGAAGCTTCTCTTGCCCGATCCAGCCCGGCCAATCAATTCCTCGTTGCCTTCTTCGCAGCATACTCCATTTTGGTACGAATCCGATGGTGGCAGCCCCCTCATGCAGCCATTTCTTCTTCCTTGATCTTCAAAGACGTAGGCCCTCTTTCTCCTTGGCTAGAACCCACCTTCATCTCCTCTGTGTTTTCTATTTTTCAGTTGGGTTTGATTGTGTTTGGGTTTTCCATTTTAGGATGGATTTTGGAGTTTTTGTTTAGAAGAGAAGCTCCCGGTTTGAGCTTGGCTTGACCGAGGTTTGAAGTTTGGATTAGCTTCCGATTAAAGGCAAGTACTTAATTTAAATTGCATAGTGTATGGTTAAATCTTGATTTGACTGATCTTGAGAGGTTAATCCTGTTTAAGGAAAGAAATCTGTTTTTGTGAGCCCTTCCATGGTTGGATTTATTTGGAAAAATCTAATTTTTAATGGTTTTGATTTAATCTGAGTGGGCCTTATAATAGGAGAAATGGATTTCCTTAGCTCTGTTAAGCCAGCCATCGACCCATCCTTCACTGTGAACCCTCGCCTGCTGATGAGACCACCCCATCTGTGGGGCCCACTATGGGATCCTGCCTCCTTTGATTTAGATCAGCTGAGGTGGGCCACACCTCAGCCCTCTGGCCATCAGGCCCAGCGGCCATTGGCCCTTTTCTCCTTCTCCTTTTTCCTATTGTCTCAGCCAACTGTACACGGCAGTTTCTTCTTCTCCTCTTTGCCCGGCCACTGTCCCTGCAATCAGCAACCGGCCATTTCGTTTTCTTTTGGCTTCCGGCTAGTCACCTGTAAACTACAGACGGCTACTGCCTTCTCACTAAGCCAGCGGCCATTGCTGCTGCTCTTCCCCGCCGGCTGATAAGTGCTTAATTGTTTGCAATTAGAGCCCTAATATTTGATTGATCTTGTGCTAGTTCATAGTTGTTTTATTTGATTTTACATAGTTTTTGTTAATTTTTATGCAAAGGTCAAAAGGAGCAAAAGGAGAAGAATTCATGAAGAGTGCTAGGCGTGAATCACCAAGTAGGGCCATGGTGGGTCCCATCCAAGTTGTTTCAGATTTCAAAGACTACTTTCTATTTCTTTGGGAACTTACAATTCAAATTAGAAGAAAAAAATTGGAGAACAAGAAAGCTTAATCAAGAAAGGAAAGTGAAACAAAGAAGAAAAAAAAGACATTCCCAAGTGTGTTACAGGCCCAAATGGGGGCCCCACACCATTGCAAAAGTAGAAGTTCAGAATTTAGAAAGTCTTAATCAAGTACAAGTGGAGCCCAAGAATGGAGAAGAAAAAGGGAGAAAAATAAGGAAAGTTTGAAGCAAGAATTCAAGCCAAATTATAAGTCTGAAGAAGGGTCCCACACTCATTGTGCATGCATCATATGGGCCCACTTTTGTGTTACAAGCTTCAGATTTAATCTCTTTTAATTAATTCTCAGATTTGTGGATCCATGTGAGGAAATTTCTAGAAGATATAAGTGGGATCAGATTTAGAAAGTTTTGCTGATCAAGAAAGAAGACTCCTATTTCATTCTAATTAGGAAGCCTAATTGTAAAGCAAGATGGAAACCTAAACATGCAAGGGAACTATTTACTAAGGGGGCTGTTGCAAAAGTATAAAAAGACATAAGGGGGTGGACGACCATCCATCATACCAGCCACCATCATCCCATAAACACAGCAGCCGTACAAGCCATCTTTGGAGTAACTTTATAGAGCTTTTGGAGGAGAAAAAACTAAGCAACTGCTGGCCGAATTCTTCCTTCTTCTTCATTCTTCAGAGTTCTTCTTATGGCTTTATTTTTTATGTTATTTCTCATTAAAGACATAAGTAGCTAAATTACTTAGGGCTAGGGTGTAGTTGAAACCCTAGCTTAATTTTATGTAGTCCCTTTTGGCATTCTTTAATTCAGATTACAGTTTTGTTGGTTGAGTTTCTAAACCAAGTTTTTGATTTGATGAGTTCTATATATGCCATGTCAACCAAGCCATGTTCAATTAAATTTAAGAGTAGCTAACTTATGTTTAATTGATCTTGATGGTTAAGCATCTAGGGTTTAGAACATGAATAATCTAAGTATATTCCATGCTTAGACTAATGCATTTTTCATTCCCATTGTTTTATGCATTATGTATGTTTTGACCAGGACATATGGCATGCTTAGTTTTTGCATCATAATGAACAACATGTAGTATGCCACTTATGAATTAGGTTTAGGGGAATAGTAATCTAGATACATATGCCATGGTCTAGGTTGATAGATGTCACTAATAAATTCTGATTTTTTATTAAAGGATAATAAGGAACATGCATAGGATCGGTTAGGGGAGTAGATGAAACCCTAGTTCAATCATTATTATTGTTTTTCAATTCTAGTACTAGTTGTGTGCTTTCGGTTACTTCACGTTTAGCTTTTGATAGTTTAATTTACTGTTTTTAGTAGTTTAATTCAATCTTTCATCATTCAATTGTTTCTTTTAATATTCTGATTTTTAGTTGCTTTGACATTATTTTATCACAAGTCTTCGTGGGATCGACCTCGTACTTACAATTCATTATACTACATAGTGATCTAATTTCTAGGTAACTTGGTGCATACCACCGGCCACTGCTGCAACTCCTCCCCAGTGGCCATAACTCTGCACAGCTGCGGCCAACACCTACACTCAACCAGCGGCCTGAAGCCTGCTGCTCCTATTTCAGCCGGCCCGACTTCTCCCAGCGGCCAACTACTTTCCCTGCGAACCCAGCAGTCACCCTTCCCCCTGCTGCAGTCACCGGCCACTCCACCTGTAAGCGCCCAGCGGCCACTTCATGCTGCCGGCTACCCTCTCTTCTCCTTGCACTCAGCAGCCGTCACCTACATGCACTGCCCTCGGCCAAACCACTTCTCTACTCCTTGCCTAGCGGCCAGTCCGCCTGCAAACTCCTAGCGGCCAACCTGCATGGTTTCACGATTCCAGCAGCCAGTCATCTTCCCTGCACACCGCCCCAGGCCATCATCTCCTTGCGCAGCCAGCAGCCACTCCAATTTCCCTTGCCAGTGGACATCGAACAACTGCCAACTGCCAGCGGCCATCCTCTTTTCTTCCCCAGTCCAACTGTTGCTCCATCTTCTTCTTGTTCCCTGACATCTTCCCCTTGTCCAGCGGCCACAAGCTCATCAAAGACCATCAGCTGCTACCCCTTTTGCTGACAGCTGAGATCCCCTCTGCTACACTGAAGCCCCTCCACAGCTGCACTACAGCTCCTCCACCTGCAGCTGCTGCCCCCAGCCACCTGCACAGTTCAGCCAGCTGCTGCCCCTCTTTCAGCCAGCTGCTACCTCTCTTGCAGCCAGCTGTTGCCCCTCGCTGATGTCTCCTTTTTCCAGCCAGCTGCTGCCTTCCTTTGTTGCCAGCTACTGTATGTAACCTTGGACCAAAGGGTCCCACCCGGGACCCGAACCTTAGGCCCTGATTTTATGACCGTTCGAAAATAAATTTTTAATTACAACTTTGGCCTCATTTGAACCTGTTTTTGAACCCGACTAACCTCATAATGATTTCTGAATTTTGAACCAAAAACTTGGATGATTTAACCAATGTTTAAAGGAAATTAATAATTGCCCTCCGACCTGAAAATAGGGGCTTTTGACTTAAACCCCGGGCAATGCAAAGAGACTTGTCTTTTCTTGGAAAAAAGAAAGACCAAGACCTAGACAATGATGAACCCAATCCCCCGATTTCAATTCTGTACTTAGACCCGAACAATTATGGATGCACGTGGAGCACGGTGACTCGTATTTTTTATCCGAACTTAGGAGTTGGATATTCCCACCTTCAGAAATGCATCAAGTGCACAAAAATACACCAATATCCATCCCTTTGATCGTATAACTTCGAGAATCACCGTACTTGCATGTTTATGATTATTTAACTAGACTTTCTGTATTTTTTATCTTGCATCTTGTAAATCTATTTTTTTAGCATCTTGCCTTACGGGACTCCAAAGGTCTTCACACGCGGTTCTCGCCTTGCTTGACCATTGGTCGTACCCGGATCTATAAAGGGTCTCTCGGTTTGTGTGCGAGTATTTATTGCCCTGCCCTTCCGAGTTACCTGGCTCACCTTTACTTTCCGCCACCCGTTTTTGGATTTCCTTATTTATACTCGAAATGCTGCCCGATTTTCTATAAAATTCCCGGACTTGGAAAATATTGTCTTGAAACCCGCTTTGACCCGTTTTCGGTTTTTCAGCCTGAACTGAAATGAATATTGTCTTGAAGCCTGCCATACCCTGTTTTACTGTTTTAAGCATGAATTGCTCGGTTTACTGTTTTAAAAGACAAATCCGCCGGATGCCAACTTGCAACGAAACCAAGTAAGCATCTGCTGATCTTGAAGGCAAAAAAATGGAGCGCTTCCGAGGGCAGAACCTTGATCATGCCTTGCAAAGAAGACCATCGACCACAGCCTTCTCCCTCTTCTTCTCTAATCTCCCTCCAGAAATCTCCAAGACAGAGCTTCAAGTTATGTTCTACAGGGCAAGCACTATGATAGATACCTTCATCCCTACCGAACGATCATCTGGCAAGCAGAGAAGCTTTGGTTTCGTTAGATTCAAAACAGAAAGAGAAGCCAATTTAGGTCTTGAGATCGTCAACGGGAGATCTTGGCGAGGTAGAAGAATCCTCATTGACATAGCTCGTCCTCGAACAGTAGGAACAATCGCTGGCATCTCACAGACCTCTATCGACAAATTAAACCTTCTGCATCTTCAACCTCCCATCGACAAATTAGGGCTTCTGTGCCAGCAACCGCCCAATGCCTGGAAACGCCCTCCAGCATGCATCCCTGACTCAAGCGCAGGGTGGATCGTCAAGGATAGCCAATCTCACTTCATTCGTGTGGCCCCTTTGGTCATTGAGTCGGAGATGAAGGTCATCTGCTTCAGTTTGATTGAACACATCTGTGGACGATGTAGCTCGCTGGCTTAATACTCATTGGGGCAAATGAGCTACCAGACTCAGACTGTTAGAAGACGATGTCGTCCACATCCAACTTCTCTCGGAGGAGGACGTTCGCCAAGTTCTGAGCTGTGCAGCAGGCTCATCTCCCAACCCGTTCGTTGCCCTAAACAGATGGATGGAGGTTATTGGCTCCCCCACCCCACCCCCCCCCCCCCCCCCCCCCCCCCGGGGCCAAATTACCAAATGGATTCGTTTCCATGGTGTTCCGCTGCAAGTTTGGAACGAAGGCGACTTCCGTCTTCTGGGCGACTTCATCGGCTCAACCTTAGAGGTAGATCACATCACTTCGGAGAAGATCAGCCTTGTCTATGGGGGGCATGTCAACGTTCGAACCAGTAGGCTATGCAAGCTTCCACAGCATATCCCTCTATCCGTCGGAGATCTCCTCATCTCAGTCAGGGCTAAAGAACTCCCCTCTCCCGTCGCCTCCGACATTGCTAGAACCTCCTCAGCAGCATGCAGCGGCAAGCAGCTTCTAGACAACGATCTAGGGTTCGCTGGCAAAGAAGATTTCTCTTATCATGCAATTGGAAGACTCCAGAATCGAGCTAGGGCTCGTAAGCAGGCCAAGTCAGGAAGATCCAGGGCCTTTAACTCAACCCAAGCTTGGACCTGGCCCACGGCAAATTTCACCTCAGCGGGCCATGGGCTGACTAATGGAGACACTCTATGCTCCTTCCTCAGTGATCTGTGCCGGCCCAACTACTCAGCCCTAACCTTAGCCCTTTTTAAACATCGAAAAGGTTCGAAGTCTGCTTTCTCTGGCATACCTGGTGCGAACGCTGCCTCAATCTCGCCTTCCTCCTCGGACACATCGACCTCCGTCGATAAATCATCGAGCAAGATCTCCTTTGCCCCTTCCTTAGAGGATCCTCCGATCCTTCCTCGTCTCAAGGACAACAGCCAACCTATGGATGGAAGCCAGCGCATGGAAGGAAGTCAACCCCTGCCAGCACCAATCGTCCCAACTTACCAGGAGAAGGAGAAGGCTGACGTCCTGTGGCTGCTTGCTAGCTCCTATGTTTCGGATTTCGACTCCTCCAAATCATTACCTATCCAACCCTCCCCTCCTCTCCTTGCTCAGTGCCGGCCATCGTTCTCTCGGGATTCAGGGATTCTGCCTTTTCTCCCTCTCGGCAGAAATCAGATGAAGACCTCTCTATCAGCTCTAAGTGCCCCCACAGGTACTCTGCCCCTGTAGACAGAAGCTATTCGCCAATTTCCCTCAACTCGTGGTTACCTCAAAAATTCAGAGCCTGTGGTGAGGCAATAGGCATCTCAATGGACAACAACAAAGGAAGGTGGGAAAGCCTAATTGCTTTTGCCAAGGATAGAGATTCAGTTCTTGGAAGACCTGTCACCTATAAAAAGAAGTCAAAGAGAAAGGGAAGTAGACCATCAACTATGATAGCCGGCCACTTGTGAACAGAGTCAGAGATTCAAGGAAGTGTTGTCAATGAAGGCTATATCCTGGAATGTTCGGGGTTTAGGGAATTCAGTGAAACGGGTAGTTATAAAGGAGGTAATTCACACTTTTAGAGCAGACCTTCTGCTCCTTCAAGAGACCAAGCTCAGCTTGATGTCTCAATCTATTATCAGGGATCTTTAGGGTACTAGTAAATGTTTGTGGGTCGCCCTTGATGCTGTGGGAACTTGTGGAGGTATTCTTCTTTGCTGGGACAGTAGGTTGTACACCATGAAAGATCATTTCATTGGTTCCTTCTCTGTCTCTGCAGTGCTTGAAAATAGGGTAAATGGCTCCTCCTGGATTGTTTCCTCTGTTTATGGCCCTACTGACCGCACTCTTCGTAGCAGTTGTTGGAGTGAGCTAGACTTCATTCGTAGCAGATGGGTTGGCCCTTGGTGCATTGGTGGTGATTAGAATATCACTAGATTCTCATCAGACAAATCGAGGGCTGGCAGAATTTCAACTGATATGGAATCCTTCTCGGATTGGATTAACTCCCATTACCTCATCGATCTTCAGTTGGGGGGGGGGGGGGGGGGGGGGGGGGGGGGGGGGGGGGGGGGGGGGGGGGGGGGGGGGGGGTTGTCAAAATTCACTTGGTCTAATCACCAAAGTCCTCCAACCTTGTCGCGTCTTGACAGATTCCTGGTTACTGGGGATTGGATTGACTTGTATCCTGAAGTTTGCCAAATTGCCCTCCCGAAGCCCACTTCTGATCACCGCCCCATCCTCCTTGATTGCAAAAGTCTTAAGTGGTGACCCTCTCCCTTTCGCTTAGAGAAAATGTGGCTGGAAGACAAAAACTTCATTGCTCTAATTAAGGAGTGGTGGAATAGCTATGATATCAACGGTTGGGCAGGTTTCAGACTCTTCGAGAAGCTCAAGCGGTTGACGCTTAGCATTAAAGATTGGAGGACAATCAATTTTGTGCCTGTCGAAACTATCAAGGCTAAACTTTTAAAAGAAATACAATCAATTGACTCTAAGGAAGAATCACAAGGGCTATCTGAAGCGGATATCGCTTTGAGGTTGAATCTCAAAGATCTTTTTTAGCATAAAGATCGAGAAGAAGAGATCAAATGGAAACAGAGATCTAGATGTCGTTGGCTAAAGGAAGGGGACAAGAATACCAAATTTTTTCACAATTTGGCCACCACCAGAATGAGGGGTAACAAGATCAACAATTACTTGATGGCTGATGGCAACAGATTAGAGGACAGGGATGGGATAACTAGCCACATTCTCAGTTTCTTTCAAAGCCTGTATAAAAAAGATGGTTCTAGCAAGCCTTCCTTAGACAATCTTCATTTCTCCACCATCAGCGAGGAGAACGCGAATTGGTTGGAAGATGAGTTCCGAGAGGACGAAGTCAAAGCGGCGGTCTTTAATCTTGCTAGTGACAAATCTCCAGGTCCAGATGGTTTCCCAATGTCTTTCTTCCACACATTCTAGGACCTTCTCCGAGTTGACATTATGGCCTTCATGAAGGAATTTCACTCTAGAGGCAGACTTTCCAAATCGATCGGTGCCTCTTTTATCGCCCTTATCCCAAAGAAGACGGGGGCTGACAGTATTAAGGACTTCAGGCCTATAAGCCTCTTAGGCAGCATCTACAAAATCTTGGCAAAAGTGCTAGCTTTTAGAGTCCAAAAGGTCCTTCCTTCCATCATCTCTCTCTCTCAAGGAGCCTTTGTTCTAGATGGGGTTCTTGTTGCCAATGAATGCATCCACTCTAGATACAAGGACAAACTTCCAGGCATCATTTGCAAACTTGACTTGGAAAAGGCCTTCGATATGGTGGACTGGGACTTCCTCCTTTACTTGATGCGCAGGATGGGCTTTCGATCAAAATGGAGGATTTGGATCAAAGAATGCATTTCATCTGCTTCCTTCTCCATTCTAATCAATGGCTCCCGAAATGATTTTTTCCAGCTGAGAGGGGCTTACGCCAAGGGGATCCTCTGTCTACGTTTCTATTCATCATTATTGGAGAAGCCCTCAGTCGGATGCTTTCCAAAGCTGAAGACTGCAATCTGATCCACGGTTTTAGGCCTTCTCATGATGCTCCTTCTGTCTCCCACCTCCAATATGCTGATGACACCCTCCTTTTCTTTGATGCTGATGAGGACCAAATCAAAAATTTGGTTGTTATTCTTAGATGTTTTGAAGCTGTCTCGGGTCTTAGGATAAACTTCTCAAAAATCTCCATCCTCGGAGTCTCAATTGAAGACATTTCCCTCCATCACTAAGCTACCATTATGGGGTGCGAAGTTGACTCCTTCCCATCCACCTACCTTGGTCTTCCACTGTGCCTAGACAGAGTGCCTAAATCTGTTTGGAATCCTGTGCTTGAAAGGATTTAGAAAAAACCATCTTCCTGGAAAGCAAAGTATTTATCCTTGGGAGGAAGAATTATGTTAATCCAATCTGCACTTGCCAACCTTCCTATCTACTACATGTCCATCCTCAAGTGCCCCGCTGCAATCATTGACCGCATTGAGAAGCTTCAAAGAGATTTCCTTTGGCATGGCCGTGAGGATTCTAAAAAATTCCACCTGGTAAATTGGAAAACAGTCTGCTCCTCTAAAGACTTTGGTGGTCTTGGAATAAGACCTTTAAGGATCATGAATCAGGCTTTGTTGGGTAAATGGCTTTGGAGACTTGGAGATGATTCAGAAGGCCTCTGAAAAAGAATCCTGGTAGCAAAATACAAAGTGAGAAGAAATGGTTGGGAAATCTATCCTCCTCCGCGAAGGTGCTCAAACTTCTGGAAAGGGATGTACAGTTCTGAGGCTTCTTTTACCCATTCCATCCGTTACCGCGTTGGCAATGGAGAGAAAATTTCTTTTTGGCATGATGTTTGGGCTGGAGAGACCACATTAGCGCTTCAGTTCCTTGATCTCTACAGTTGTGCCAGAAATCGAAATGCTAAGATTAGAGATTATCTAGACATAAGCACTAACAATCAACTGTGGTGACCTATTTTCAGAAGAAATTTGTCCGAGGCAAAAGAAGCTAATCTCTTTAATCTTTTCGAGGTGCTTAATGGCATAGATGGCTTTAGAAAAGGGCAAGATAGCAGGCTTAGGATCCCTTCTCATGATTGTTCATTTTCGGTATCTTCTTTCTTCTCCGCCTTATCGACATCTCCAGTGGCTTCTCGCAGTTGTTCTTCTTTATGGAAGATCAAGGCCCCTCCCAGAGTCATCGCTTTTACTTGGCTTGCTCTTAAGAAAAAAAATTTTAACTTTGGATAATCTTCACCGCAGACATATCCTCCTTGTCAACGCTTGCCCCCTCTACTTAGCGGACAAGGAAACGGTTGATCATCTTTTGCTCCATTGCAAGCAGACGAAAGCCCTATGGTCCGCAATCCTGGACGAGTTCAATTGTAGTTAGGTCATGCCGCAATCCTTAAACGACCTGTTCCATCAATGGGCTTCCTCGATTACTACATCCAAAGGGAAGATCATGTGGCGCCTTTCTTTTTTGGCTTGCATCTGGATAATTTGGAAAGAGAGAAATAGAAGGTGTTTTGAAGGGATTGCTTCCTCCCAAGAAGACTTAATCCTTAGAATGAAATTTTGCATTGCATCGTGGGTCTCCTATCTTCCAGATTTTTGGGGCTTATCTATTGATGCAATGATGTTCAATTGGAGGGAAGTCACTTCAATTTGATTTGGTTCTCTCTCTCCCTATCATTGTTTTTGTTTCCCCTCCTTTTGGGAGGTGGCTATTTTTTGGGGCTTTTGCCAGGCCGCTTCTCAGTATAATTCTTTTATACTGTAAAGCTCTTTTGTAAAGTTCTTTTTTTCTATCAATACAAGTTACCATTTAAAAAAAAAAAAAAACGAATCCACCTTGTTATGTTTTTAAGCATTCAAATTGTCTGATAAATTCTTGTACTTGCACTCGTACCTTGGGAGTAACCGATTTACTCATTAATTCTGATTTAAACACTGAACCCTGCTTTCTGCAATGATTTTCGAGTCAGCACCACCAAGCTGTTATTGCTCGCTACATATTGCAGTTTGAGTCTAGTATTTATTATATATGTATATATATTGCTCGCTGCAGTTTGAGTTCAGATGTGACCGGTGTCACTATAGTACCTACCCTGCCCGGGCTAGAGCCCCAGGTCCCCCGTGGCAGGGCCAATGATTCTGACGGCCGTAACTCCAGGGTGAGTTTTTGGGTACTCTCAGTTCAGCTTAGCTGGGGCTAGCGAATGCTCCCCCTTTTGAGGATCATGCCAAGTGGTTGCCAAGTTTCATCGGTTTGAAATTAACCCATGTTTTTTAATTGGTAAATCATATTTTCTTGCATCAGCCTGTCTAACCTTTTGTACTGTGTTCCTGATTTATCGCCTGTATTTATGATTATGCTATGTCCTGCAAACTATACTTTTTATCTTAAATATTTGCCAAGTTTTTTTTATGATCTACACTTGATGCCGCGGTTTGTTTTTCCCCGACCCGTACCCTGATGCTGTTTCCAAGGCAGCGGTTGTTGAGCAGCCAGTGATAGGTGATTGTTGTGCAGAGGTTGTCATGTAGACTTCGTTCCTTGCACCTTAGACGTGGAATACCTGGGGAGTATTACTTTAGGATTTTTGTATTCTGTTCTACTGGCTTCTGTTGGCCTTTTCTTTTGGGAATGTAATCAAAACATCTTTTGTATTTATAACTTGAAATATGGGAATGAAATCTCCTGTTACTTGTCTAGCTCTGTTATATTCTATTCACGATGTACCAGTCTGATAATGTACTACCCATATGATTCTGCTAGTAAGACATTAGTGATGCAACACGGAATCCGTTGTGCACCGAACTTCAGGTTGAACCACAATGCAAGCTTCCGCTAAATGTTCCATGACGGTGATTGGACCCTGTAACTCTCACTAATGCGGATCCTGGGGAAAATGAAAGATTGTGCTACAGTAATTCCCCAATCACGGCCCCTTAATCCTACCCTCCATTTTGGGGTCGTGACAATTCCCCTAGGTTGAAAGAAGAGGTCGACCTCGAACTCGAGTCTTCTTCATATTGCCTCGGTAGACATGGTCCTTTGTGGCAGGAGCCCTTGATCTCTTCTTCGGCGATTTTGATTTCTTTGGAAAGAGTGTATCTTCCTCTTCACCGTGCATAAATGTGTACAAGTTGTTGCACATCCGATGAGTGTCATTCTTGTCATACATCCATGGGTGAACCAATAGGATATCTTCACTGTCCATTGGTAGCACATCGCACCAAATTGTATCTTTATAATCATATCTCCAGCTGCAAAAGTAACCTGACATGTATGTCACACTTGCGCTTCATCACCTGTCATTAGCCATTTGACAAAGTAGGGACGATTGTGCTTGTAAACCTTCATCTTCAAGCAATCAACAAGAGTTTGGGATCTGATATTTTCACAACTTCCACCATCAATAACTATACATTTTTTTCCATGTATTATACCTGTGGAACGAAAAATATTTTTCCGCAAACATCTCTTCTCAACAGTGGGTGTAGACTCTTATTGCACCAAGAGAACTACACCATCTTTTTCAGCTGCTATTTCCTCTATTTCCTCTTATTCTTCGGCTTTAGGATTATCTCATGTTTCCTGATAATCGTGTGCACCTTCGATTAAGTTAATTCCCTTTGGACATTCAAGCAAACGGTGACCCTTTTGCTTACAATGAAAACATATGAACCTATTATGACCTTCAAACTTGGAGGAAAACTTTTCTGATGAACTAGCACTTGGATTAAAATATGGCTTTGACACGGTCTTTTGTGCAGGCCATTTAGACACTAAATTATCGGGCCTAATAATTTGCAATATCTTAGGCCTTGATGGCATGCTGGATGATCTCATCAGCATTGTCAAAAAATTTTAATGCAAGTATATGTTGTATGTCAATTCACAGCCCATGAAAATATCGATCAACCAACACATCATCATCCTCATTCGAGCCACAATGAGCTTGCATGGTCAAGAACTCCTCAGAATATTCAACAACAGTTTTGGACCCTTGTTTCAAGTCTTGAAAGCTTGAACGGAGATCTCTAGAATAGTTTACAAGAAGAAACTTTTGCTTCAACGGATTTTTCATTTTGATCCATGTGTCAACGGGGTCAATGTTTTGATTTCTTCTCTTCTTTTGCAACTCAGCCCACCAAATTACAGCATAATTGTTGAAATCGAGTTGCCACCAGTGTAATTTAATGACCATCCATCATTGGCTTGTGTGCGAAAATATTTTCAACACACTAACCAATTCATAAACTCATCTGGTTTCAACTTTCCATCATATTTGGGAATCACGAGTTTAATAGCTAAATCTCGATCAATATTTACTGCATGTGGATCTCGTTGATTTTGATTATATCCTCCATCATCTTAGTGATTATCCTCACGCCGATTAGTTTCCAAATTAATTAATCGAGTTTCAATCCTTGCAAGAGTGTTTTGGATTTGAACCATCGTTACGGAGAATTGATTAACATTCTCAGATAACTACGCAACGGTTCCCTTCAAATCCTCCTTGTTTGTGGAGGAAGACTCCACTTCTGCCTTCTTCTTGTGGACCACCATTTTTTTTAATGCAGCCAAAAAATTCGACTGACCTGATGTGTAGATCTGCTCTCCATGAGTCTGTTCGCAAAAACAAAGTTGAAATCGTACTTCGGATGGCACTGCAATCAGCGAAACAAGTTTCCTCTATTGATCTGGTCAAGGGGTTGGATGGTTGTTGATGTCATTGCCTTTGTTTTGGGCTGGGCTTCGTCTTGAAACGAGTCAAGTCTGACCTGAGTCCGACCTGGTGTTATGTTCTGGCCCAACCAGCAAGACTAAATGTCATGTGTCTTGATTGGCACGTGATTTTCCTCTTGAACTTGGTGTCAATGAAAGACAAAAAAGGAGTTGGAACTTGAAACCCTTTTGTTGCAGCTTCCACTGCTTGGACAAGTTGAAGATGGGAGAGTGCGCTGGTGGGTCGCTGGTTGACGACGATATCCAGGTACGCCTCTCTTCCTCTCTTCTTTCTTCTTTTTTTTTCATTTTTTTTAATCTCTTGGTATGGGGATGCGGAAGTGGACAGAGGGTTCGAATAATGGAAGCGAACGGGTGGGTGGTGTTCGGCATGGCTGCTCGAGGCAGGGATCAAGTGGTGGGATGGGATCTGGTTTTGGATGAGTTGATGATGAGGGGATTTAGGGTTTGGATTCGGTTGGGGTTGGGTTAAAGGATTTGGCATAGGGGTTTCTGGGAGATGGGGATGGGTTCAACAGTGAAGGGTTGGGTTCGGAGCATGAGCGATTGGGGCTGGTTTTGCTAGAAGATGGTGGTATGGAATGGGGTATGGGATTTCGACAGCTTATGACGTGGATCTTCGCTCTGATACCAAATGATGCAGGCCCTAGGTTGTGGCTTGCATGGAGTGCCGAAGCACCGTGTCCGCAGACACCTCAAATTATCTCCACAGAGATTTCAACATGAGGACGCACCTCTCTAAGGGAAAAACCCACAAATATATTCGATAATAAAGTCTGAGATTTTCATCTCTACAATACAATATTAATAGGAAAAGCAAGCTTAGGGCCTAAGCAAACCAAATCTAATAATTGAAACTAACCTAATTACAATTAGAAACATGCTAAATAATAATTAGGAAAGAGAAAAGAAAACAAAATAAAATATCTCTAACTGGGCGGGACAATTTATGGTATGTATGGCTCGTTCCGCATCATAAGGACAGATATGAAAAAGTGCAGCCCATTCGAAGATTTAGCTTAGGCCAAGAACGAAATAAAAAATATAAAAAAAGAAAAAAACGAATTCATGTAGCCAACCCCCAAGATAGTTGGGACAAGGCTTTTTAATGATACTGAGGACAATGACAGCGACAAACACAAATGCTTCATTTTCAACTATCCTCCTATTAAGTCAGTCGCAAAATAGAAAAGGGTGCACAAAACATGACCCAAGAAGATTAAGAGAAAATTCATTAAGATGACAAACAAAAGTAAATATACAGTAACTTCTCACATCCATTGTGAATATTAGTCCTTTCACACTTGCACAAGAGATGAACTCGTTTACTACAATCAAATATTTCATAAATGTATGCAGATATGAATACAATAATACAAGAAACTAAAAAGTCTTGAGAAGAAATCATGAACCCATCTTAGATCAGAACCAACGCTAGGAAAATCAAAAGATCTACAGAAATCCCCAACATGATGGATATTGGGAATCTAATGTAAATGGTCTCACTATTCCAAGGGACCATAGGGAATTAAGAGGTCTATTTTTAATAGGCGTTAGATTTAGAGTTCTTTTTGTAATAGAATTTGTTTTAAGCGCTCAAAATTAAGGGGAAGAGATCGTGCTCATACAACTTCCATCTATTTAAAATTGAGAGAGAGAGAGAGAGAGAGAGAGAGAGAGAGAGAGAGAGAATCACATCCTCTTGTATCAATCTATTTCCGTGTTTACACAAATTTCTTTCATTGGTTACTAATGCAATATAGACCTCATGGCTAAGTGTAGGGCCCACATAGATTTAGGATATTAATTATAGTTATTAGTTTTTTATTTTATTTAATGATTGTTAACAGGGAAGTTTCCATTATTATATTAGGTTTTCTTAGGCATTAAGTTTGCTTTCTTATTTATATGGCATTGTGGTGAAGAATTATTCAGAGAAGTTAATTAAAGTTGGGTTTTCCACTGAGGTGCGTCCTCGTTATCATCTCTACAAAGGCTTGTTATTGTATCTTCGAACACGTGCTTCGGCACCCATTGTGATTTGAGCACTTCCCACGCAAGCCCCACCCCTAGGGCCTGCATCAGTCACATAATCCTTTTGGATTACAATGATTCATTAACTCACTATTGATAATATAAAAAAAAATTCCTATACATGGTGCTTCGCAATGGAACTCAGGAGTGCTTTGAGGGTCTAAGGGAACATTCTTAATGGCCTGCAAAAGAGATTAATTCTGCATGGCAACAAGGTTTCTTGCCTTAAAGGAAATCAGCTTCGGGATTGAAACTCGCCCTAAACTTTTGGAATGATAACTAAACACTCCGTCAGAATAGTATTATCTATAGCCCGTCTTCTCTTTGGAGCATTTTGATCCAAAATCCAAGAAAGGAAATTGAACATGTGAGCAAGGATGAAAATAGAGGTGGCTAGGACCACCACCAAACTACTACGAAGCGGGCGCTCAGTAGTATAGCGGGGCTACGTAGCGGCGTAGTGGTGCGATTTGAAAAAATTGCCAAAAAAATTGAAAATTTTCCAGAAAATCCAGAAAATTGTAAAATGAAAGAAAATGTGGTTCTTTTGCAAAAGAAAGAAAAGGGGGCATAGTGGTGCCCTCATTGCATGAGTCATGTATCACTGTTTGGTTATAAAATAATAGCATTCATCAGTTTTTTCATATGTATTTATATTGGTTGGCTATTCTAAGTTAAAAACTAATAAGATGTTTGTAAAAAGACAATGTAATTAAAATATCATCAGTATCATGTTTAGAATATAACATTTCATAGTTGTATCAAGTTAAATTTGATTAGAGCCCTATTTCTATTAGTGTAAAATTTGATTGTTGCATTATTTCCTACTATAAAGAGCTTTGGTCAGGCCCTATTTACCATTAGAGTGAGATTTGGTTGGAACCTATCTTCAATTAGTTCGAGATTTGGCTGTGCTTTTTTATTTTGAAAGTTGGCTATGGCCCTATTTCCAATTAAAGTGAATTTTTGACTAAGGCATTAATTTCAATTAAGTAATATTTGGCTAAGGTATGACTTTTTTATTTTAAATTTGGGCCTCATGATGGAGCCCACCTGTGATTAAAAAGACAACAAGTTCTTTGGCTTTTCTTCTTTTGGATGAGACCATTTAATTTTTTGAATGGTTTTCTTAATGATCTTTTTTTAAGTGGTTTTATAAAAAAATTTGAATGAATTTTTTTTATCATTTTTTTAATGATTTTTAATGGTTTTTGAGTATTTTTTTAATGGGCTCTTTTAATCGGTTTTTAATTGTTATCTTAAGAGCCCATTTAGTTTTTATTTGTCTTTAATTAGGTGGGCTCATCGTGAGTCCCATTAACCTTTCAATAAAACGAAAGAGGGATCGGGAATGGGCATTTGTTGCCATATTTTTCGTCGAAAAACACAAACCTCAACAGAGACTAAGAAGAGGGAAAGGAAAAGAGGGAGGAGGAGAAGAAGAAATAGAAGGATTCTAAAGTCTGCTGCATCGAGGGGTGCAACCTGTTGCTGATGCCGATGCCGCCGCTGCCACCACTGCCGATCCAGGTATGTCGTCTACAAACTCCTCTCTCTCTATCTCTTTTCCATTTTTTTTCCTTTTTTGTCCTTCATGAAAAGAAAAGAAGCAGCAGTGAATGCCATTTAAAAAAAAAAACAGCAGCAGTTATGAAAAAAGAGGAAGAAGGGGGATTTTTTCGATTGGTGGGGTTTTGAAACCCCAGTCGATACGTGGCGGCGCTACATGAATGTGGCGGCCGTATCGGCTGCTACGCATGTGTAGCGGCCACTACGGGCCGCCACAGTTGTGAGCGGCAATATTTTCCATAAAGTGTAGCAGTGTCCACCACTACACCCGATTTAGCGGCTGATACGTAGCATCCTTGCATGTGAGAACTTGGTCCGGGCGGCACCCTTAACCATGGGTTGTAACGTGTTAATCACAGGCTTCCAACGATGAGCAATGATCAAAATAGCGGTAGCGGCGGGCGTAGCGGTCCACCACCAAAGCGCTATGTAGCGGCGTAACGGTGCGATTTTGAAAAAATCGTCAAAAAAATATGAAAGAATTTGTAGAAAATCTAGAATACTGGAAAATGAGAGAAAATGTATTTTTTTGCAAAAGCAACTAAGATCAGGGGGCGTAGCGGTCCCCTCATTATATAAGGCCTTGTATCGCTGTATAAATAGAAAATAATAGTAATGATTATTTTTTTCAGATGTATTCATGTTTCTTAGTTATGCTAATCTAGAAACTAATGAAAGGCTAGTAAAAAAAAATTATATCATGAAGTAAAGACTTAAGACTTAAGAGTACCTAGAGAACAGAATACATCTACCAAAGGGGGTGTTTAATATGATGTACTTAGAGAAGAATCCTTGAGAAGAACTCTTTGTATCGACTGTAATTTGGTGAGATCATGTGCGTTTTGGTGTTCTTTTAAACATAAAAGGGTAGAAGAGTTGCGTAGAAATGTTATTTGGATAGAAGAAAAGAAATAAACCTTATTATACATTTTAATTTTTTTTGGAAAGTAGGAATGTCTCACTCCGTAGCAGCCCCGTAGCGAGCGTAGCGGCCCACGGATGAGAACGGTGATAAATACCATTTAGACCGCTATGCCCGATATAGCAGCCGCTATTTTGATCCATGACAGTGAGTCTCCACTAGTCCCGCATCGGAAATATCCATGTCCTGACCTTGGGCTTATAAGTCAAACCCTGTGTTAACTCAACATGACGCGTCTTAAAGCCGTGCAGCCCTGAATCTCAGAAGAACTCCAGAGTTAAGAGTGCTCGTGCGGGAGTAGTACCGAGATGGGTGACCGCCTAGAAAGTCCTCACGCACGCACATGGGCCAAAGCAGACAGCATCATTCTGAGTTAAGCAGGGCTGTGACGGAACACGACTCATCCAAATCAAGAATTTCAGCTGATTTTTCTCAAAGGCAGATGGGCAAGCATGGCCATAATCGTACCCAATTTAAACCTGCACTACATCGGCCCTTGTAGTTCTTAAAACAATGCAAGCATCTAGGTCTAAATGTATTCTCACCTAAAATAGAAGAAAACCTACTCAAGACTATCATCAAAAGATCTACTTCTCTGAGCTATAAAATATGTAATAGCTAGAAAAATAAATAAATGAAACAAAAAGAAAGTGTTCAATAACAGACCCAAGAATCAAAGTGGCTCCTGCAGTGGCAACATATGCTGCAGAGCTGACATTGCCAGAATTGACAATCTTTTTAATCTCTTCATGCTCGACATGATGATTGCTTGTCATCTGCTAGCAAACAAAATAGTTAATTCCCGCAAATGGAGAGCTCAATTGAAATCAAAGTCAAGGGAGTTAGAAGAGAAAATATCTATTTTCAGGGCAAAGTAGAAGTCATCATTCCAAAAACATGTAATTTAAGAAAAAGTCATAATAGACACACATGGTAGAAAATCAGACATTATATAAGATTAAGAACCTAATATAAAGGCTCTTTTTTAAGCGGAAACTGACAAATTTTATTAGGAAAAAGGAGAAATTACATTCAACATGACTTAAGAAAATAAAAGAAAGGTTGCCGTTACCCTCCATCTCCTGAGTTATAAAAAAAAAAAAATGAAGAATTATAAAAAAGAGGGTACATGTGTGACTCAAAAGGTGGAAGTTCAAAATGCAAGCTTTAGCCGCCAAAATCAAAAGTGTATACAGGACCCAGAAGTGTGATTCTCTGCAAATTCCTTAGATCTTGTTATCTCTTCCCTTCCATTCTTAACCCTTCACTCTAGCCCCATGATAACCTATGTGTATAAGTCCTACTTGATTCTAGGTGAAGTGTAGTCCCAGTGTGGAGATGAGATGGAATGGGAGCCTATGGTGTATGAAACCACTTTAAGCATGTGGTATCTTTCATGAGATCATTGTTCTGTTCATTTATGCCATTTTTCTTACTTATGATTTGAGTGAATCAATACTTAGCCAATTCTTGAGTGTTTTATTGCTAGTGTATCCATGGTGAGGATTGAAGTTAAACTAATATGCAAATGATTATTCGGTTGTGTGAAAGCCTAAACTAAAAGTTACGTTGATATTGTTTTACAAACGACCGCATGTGAGCTACCTTATTATTTGGATAATCTTTAGAACTGGTTGAGACTCTTGCTTCTTTGAATCATGTATTGATCATACATCTCTGAGACTAATGGTGGAAGGATAGGTTTCGAATTTTAGTGTCTTAATTTTCTTACTTGTTTCGTTTATTGTTTTGCTCGAGGACTAGCAAAAGGTAAGTTTGGGGGAATTTGATGAGTGCTTAATTGTTTACAATTTGAGCCCTAATAATTGGTCTATCTTGTGCTAGTTCATTGTTATTTTATTTGTTTTTACATTGTCCTTTTATTTTTTTTAATGAAAAGGTCAAAAGGAGCCAAAAGAGAAGAATTTCAGCAATTGATTAATTGAGAGATTCAAGTGTGAATACCAAGGGATGTACGGCCAGGAGGGCAATTCATAGCCTTTTTGGGGATTTGAAATTTGAAATTAAGGTGGAGCCCAAGAAGGAAAGTGTTGGAGACTCATAGCATAAACCAAAAAGTTAAAGAAGAGAAGAAAAAGAAGAAAACAGCCCAACTATGTGTTACACGCCCGAAAGGGGGTCCCACATCTATTGCAATAGTTAGAATTTCATAATTTGGAAACTCTTTCTCAAGTCCAAGTGGCACCCAAGCATACAGAAGAAAAAGGAGAAAAAGAAGGAAGTTCCCAAGAAAGAGTCCAAGCTAAGCTTAGAAGTCCAAGAAGGGGGTCCCACACTCCTTGTTGCACGCCCCATATGGGCCCACTTTTATGATCAAAGATTCAGATTTAGTCTCTAATAAATAAATCTCACATTTGTGGGTCCAAGTGAAGAACTTTCAAGAAGCCATAAAGTGGAACCGGAATTAGAAAGTCTTGCACATCAAGAAAAGACGACTTCTATTCTCATCTAATTAGGAAACCTACTTGTAAAGCAAGCAAGAGATCTAATCATAAAAGGAAACAAAGCCTATCCTTGCTAAAGATTGCTTTCGCAAAAAGCATATAAGGGGAACAAGGCATGGACGACCAGCACCAATACACTACGCTAGCATCCATACATCACTTCTTGGAGGAGCTTTTTAGAGCAAAGAATTAGAGAAGTTGCTACTGGCCGTGCACTTCTTCACCATCATCTTCTAGTTTTTTTTTTCTTATGACCATCTTTTCCATGTTATTTTCAATTGCAAACATGAGTAGCTAAAACTTTTTAGGGCTAGGGTGTAATTGAAACCCTAGCCTAATTTTATGTAGTCCCTTTTGGCATTCTTTAATTAAGATTTCAGTTTTGTTGGTT
The DNA here is from genome assembly GCA_012931725.1 of Litsea cubeba. Lineage (NCBI taxonomy): Eukaryota > Viridiplantae > Streptophyta > Magnoliopsida > Laurales > Lauraceae > Litsea > Litsea cubeba. The sequence continues at coordinate 35,774,704 of CM022947.1, forward strand.
GAGTTTCTAAACCATGTTTTTGACATGATGAGTTGTGTACATGTCATGCCAACCATGCCATGTTCAATTAAATTTAAGATTAGCTAACTTATCTTTGATTGATCTTGATGTTAAGCATCTAGGGTTTAGAACCATGAATAGTCTAGGTATATGCTATGCTTAGACTCATGCATTTATCATTCCCATTGTTTTTATGCATCATGCATGTATTGACTAGGATATATGCCATCCTTAGTTTTTACAACTTGATGAACAATTCATATAGTATGCCACTCATGACTTAGGTTTAGGGGAATCATAATCTAGATACATATGCCATGATCTAGGTTAATAAATGTCATCAATAATTCTGATTTTTATTAAAGGATACTAAGGGACATGCATAGGATAGGTTAGGGGAGTAGATGAAATCATGAAACCCTAGTTCATTCATTCTCTTGTTTTTAATCCTATTAGTATTTTTGTGTGTTAGGTTACTTTTCATTAAGCTTTTGATCTATTTTAATAGTTTACTTTACTGTGTTTAGTAGTTTCATTCAACCAATCAGCATTAAATCACTTTTTCATTCATTTAATATTCTGAATTTTTAGTTATTTTTTACATTTTTTTATCACGAGCCTTCGTGGGAGCGACCTCGTACTTACAATTCATTATACTACATAGTGATCTTGTGCGCTTGCGAGTTGCATATTAAGTAGCTTAGTTCTAGGTTACTTGGTGCATACCACCCCCTTGAAATTTCTAGAAAACCCCTTAAGGATATTGGAAATTTTAGACTTTCTTTTCATACTCATATTTACTGGTTCTGCCGCTAAAAAGGAGCTTTGTCTCCATCACAATAAGCTAGAGTCCTGGTAATTTCATCTGCCTCAATGGCGCTTTCCAACCATATGTTGAGATCCAAATGAATCAAAGGCAGTGCCATCAAGACCAATGCGTATTTGTTTGTATATAGAACCTCAAAAAATTTGGCAATTTCCTCTTTGACCTATCTCAGCTTTGCTATTAATCTTCTTCCACTCCTGATCTTTCCAATATAATTAATTCTTTTCGCCTTAGCCACTCAGTGAGATTTTTTTGTGTTATTGTCTCCCTTTTTGAGCCAAAGTACTATAGACTTTTGTCTCTAACAAACTTCTTCCATCCAGTTAATCTCCGATATCTTTCTCATTGCCTCTCTCATTGCCATTATAAATCACCTTGACTTAGTGCTCTTTCCTCTCCTAGCCTGTTTCAGACCTCCATCTCCCTTTCCAGAACAGACCTTACTAAATTAACATGCAAAACTTCCCTGATTCCAATCCAAGCTTTTTATTTTAATTTTCGAGCCCTTGAAGCTTCTTCACAACAATGAAACCTGCATTACCATGAAACACCATCTCAGACCACCATCTCAGACCTTAGGAAAAACTCCTTGTGCACGAGCTAGCAATTTTCAAACCAAAAAGGTTTAGCACCCAATTAACCATATACATGCAAGCTTAATGGGGCAGTGAGGGAGAGCACTCTTAACTGCCCCCAAAAAATGCTCGCCCCATTCTTTAGAGATAAGAAACATGTCAACTCTGCCCATAGTTGAAGTGTCTTGATTGTTGGACCATGTGAATTTCCTTCCCACCAGGCACCAATAAAACTCAATTAATATGGACTAACCTCCCCCCTCGTGAAGAATCTTGTTAATACTAAGATCACCCCCAATTCACCAAGGAACTAGCCATTGAAACATTGAACCCAAAAACCAAAAATCATCTTTTAGAGCCTCTTCATTTGGCCCATACACATTAGTTGTAGGCTTGTAGCTAGAGAAGGTCTTCTGAAGTGCTTTTAACTTTTGTAGCTAGACCTCAGATAGTTTTAATAATAGCTTCTATCTTTAGGACATCCTCACATTCCAAATCCCAATAAAGCCTCCAGAAGCTCCTTACAAAGGAACCCACTTCTCCTTGAACCTCAAATATCCTTGATCACTAGATCAGTGTCTTTTGAAACTTAGGTCTCCTGAAGCAAAAGAAGATCAACCTAATGAATTTGTGTGAACTTCCTCACCCCTGCCCATTCGTAAATTCTCAAATCTCCCCAAACTCCAACTCATGATAATCATATCAAAATCTAAAAAACGAGACCGCCTAAACCATGTTGAGTGAGTTTCTTAAATCAACAGTCCCCTCTCTCTCTCTCTCTCTCTCTCTCTCTCTCTCTCTCTCTCTCTCTCTCTCCCCTCTTTAGCCTGTATCTGCATGATTCTACATCGCACCTCATTCTCATGGAATTAAAATCCACCCCCAGAAGCACAGCTCTTCTTGCGTGAAATCTGATTGTCCAAGGAGAGGTAGAAGGATGAAGCAGACCTTCTCTTAGAGTTTTACAGTCAGCATTGATTTTGAGATGCTCATTTTCTTTGGATGCTTCCTTTATCAGAGTGTAAGAAGCTAGAAAGGGATCATTTGATTCAGCTTTCTTAGACCATATTAGAGAGCCTGAACCATCTTTTAGGAAGCCCACAGAGTAAACATTCTGAGAATATATGAAAAAATTCCAAGCAAATTTTCGTTTAACAAGTACCTTCTTTGGGAGTTCTTGTTCGTGGAGATAAGTTCCCAGTTGCAGCCGGGTTTGGAGAGACATCCAGACAGAGAAAGGAAGCTTTGATTATTAGTTGCTTGGCCATATCAAATATCAGTATAATACAGATACAGTTATTTTGTGTGAAGCTATGCTTTCTCTTGCTTTTGGTGCAGATTCAAGACCACCAATTGCTAATGAATCCAATGGTTCCTTCCACTGTTTCCCGAAGGAAAGAATCAACAAGACTTGGCTCTCTCTCTTCCATGCACCAAAAAAAAAAAGAAATAAAAAATGGCCAGTGGGTTGAGGAGACCAGGAAACCCAAGAGCTTGGCTATGTAGGTCATTTTATTTATTGTAACTTTAATTCCCAGTTGCTATTTAAGTATATTTTATCTTTTACAATTTTGGAGATGTAAGGTTTAATAACAGTTCTATTTTGTTTAAAATGTAAAAACCAGAATGCCAAAATTCTACCACTTTGTTGGTGTAAGGTTTATTTAAAACTTCTACCACTTTGTTGGTGTAAGGTTTATTTACAGTTCTCCAATGTAACAGCGTCTCAGAACAAAAATGTACTTAACCCAATCAACTTCAAATCAGGATGAAATCATGCCAAATTGTGTGTTAACCCAGACTCATTCATACCAAGTTCATCCCAACCTAGTCCGGTCGAGTTCACAGTTGACACACTAGTCATCTAGTATGTAGGTCAAGTTCACAGTTAGCCCACTAGGTCAGGAGAACACTTCTCTAGCTACAAAGGTTGAAAACGGGAGCATGACTCCGAGACAGTCACCCCGCACCAATTAGATCTTAAAACCTGTCACATTTAAAGCCGTTCTTTGCTTCAATTTTAAATATTTCCAGCCCCATTTTTTGTAAGCAGAAGGGATTTGCTTTCCCAACCATGGCTTCAACCACTGTTAATTCTATCGTTCTCTCACTAACAGACAACATAAACAAAGATAAACATTGTTACGATTAGGTCCCTATTCCAATACATTGCCATATGGAACATGAGTAAGACAAGGGAAACACGACATCAAATGACATATATTAGCATCGTTCTCACTGTTGTCGTTATCATTATTGAAGCCTTAGTCCATCTATCTGTCAATCCAGGCCCATCCATTTTGGCCCATGTCCAGGCCCATTTATTGTTCCTATTTATTGCTTTGTAATTAGTCAAAGATTTTACTTAATTTTAGGATCTATAATTGATTATGAATGATTGTAATTAGGATTGTAATTAGGGCATTAAGACCTTATAAATATACTTCAGTCGATCCAAGAAAGGGGACATTCATCTCACTCTCTCTTGTTCTGGATTTTGTTTATCTCTCTAACTGTCATGGTATCAGAGCTAGATCACAATCTTTGATCTTCTCCTAAATCATCTTCCACAACATTGGAAGCCATATATGATCATCTGTGATCATTTCCTCCAGCTGGTTCATCACTGATCATCTCAGATCAGGCGTGGCCCACCCGAGATCATCACCAACTCATCAACGGAAGTCTACCATCTTGGTCGCCTGGAGGTTCTTGGATTTATGCTGATTTTTTCATGATTTATTGATCATCAGAGGTAGGTTTTCTACCATTTTTTGTGAATATTCATTCTTTTTCAATAGTTTTCATCTCGGCCGTTCAAAATCCTGGATCTGGAATTGATCTTCATGCGACCAGTACCAGTAGTTGTATAAAACTACTCTCTTCCCATCCCCATTCTCTGATCTGTGCCAAGATCATCAAGTGGGGCCCACGTGTGCATCTACACACTGCCGAACTGGGACGACGTTGGCTTTCTGAATGCGTTTGATGCCACTGACGTCATCTGGTGCATTTTATTAACTGCTATTGATATTTCCTGCTATTTATTGGTGCTTGCTAGTGGGTTGCTGAGGTTTTTTTTCACAGATTGCAACTGTTTTGATTTCTCCACTGCTCTGGCCATCCACGGTGGTGTCTGAGCACTGTTCTTGGCTGCTGGGTGTTGTGTCTGAGCACTGTTCTGTTCTTGGCTGCTGGGTATTGTGTCTGAGCACTATTCTGGCCATCCACGGTGGTGTCTGAGCACTGTTCTTGTCTGCTGGGTGTTATCTGATTGTGTTATTCACATTGTTATCTACTATTCTGCTTGTGTGCTATTTTTTTTCATCATGGAAAAACATGAAGTATCCCTGATTCGATTTGATGGCACTAATTATACCTCATGGGCCTTCCAATTCCAAATTTACTTGGAAGGAAAAGAACTGTGGACACATATTGATGGGTCTGAGCCTCAACCTGCGGAAGATGATAAGAAAATTTTAGCATGGAAGACAAAGGATGCTAAAATTAAGACTTGGTTGCTGGGTTCTGTTGAGTCTCATTTCTTTCTCAACCTTAAACCATGCAAAACTGCTTGTGACATGTGGGACTATCTTAAGCACATTTATCAACAGAGCAATGCTGCTCGCCAGTTTCAATTAGAACTGGAAATCTCTCAATTCAATCAAGGCACCCAGTCTATTCAGGAGTATTACAATGGCTTCCGCCGCCTGTGGTCTGAATATGATGAAATTAAATTTTCCAAGGTATCTGCAGCACTTTTACCGGAATTGCTTCCGTTACAGCAAAGTAGTCATCGGGATCAGCTTCTCATGAAACTTCGTCTGGGGTTTGAGCCAGTTCGATCAAACTTGATGAGCAGGGCTCCTCTTCAAGCTTGGATGCCTGTCTTCAAGAACTTCTGCGCGAGGAACAGCGTCTGGCTACTAAAACTACTCTGGAACAACAACGATCTGTTGAGACTCCATTAGCCTATGTTGCTACAACCAGACAGCCTCCTCAGGACATCAGTAAAGTTCAGTGCCATACTTGTAAAAAATATGGACACTATGCTAATCAATGCAAGGAAAAAATTTGCCGATATTGTAAAGCCACAAGTCATGTTCTTGAAGAGTGTCGGAAGCGGAATCGTAATTCTACTCCTCGCAACTCTGTGCAGTCAGCCCCTGGTTCTTACAGCGTGCCATCAGCTCCTAGTGCTTACACTGTGACCACTCCACCATATGCTTCATCTGACTTCAGTAGTTCTCTGCAGTCTGATTCTTCCTCCCAACCTGGTTCCTCAAACTCTGCATCACCAGCCCCTCTCACCCCTGAGATGGTAAACCAAATGATCATCAATGCCTTAGCTTCCATGAACATCGCAGGTAATGCTTCCTCTCTTTCCAATACTTGGTACTTAGATTCTGGTGCCAGTAACCATATGACCACTTCAGCCCTCAAATTACAAAATGTTGTTCCTTACACTGGTCATCTTACTATCCAAGCTGCCAATGGAGATCATCTTCCCATCATCTCTGTTGGTGATACCCCTAGTCCCTTACCATTAACCAATGTTTTAGTTTCTCCTCATCTTGCTACCAATTTAGTTTCTGTGGGTCAACTTGTTGAAAATAACTGCAATGTCTCTTTTTCTCCTTCTGGTTGTGTTGTGCAGGACCAGGAGTCGGGGGAAGTGATCGCGAGGGGGCCTAAGCATGGAAGGCTTTTTTCATTACCAGTGCCTTCATTTACTCCGAAAAACTCCTTACATCAGTTCTTTTGTTTTTTCATTAAGAATAATTCTCGGTTGTGGCATAATAGACTTGGACATCCAAATGCTTCTACCATGTCTACTTTATTTCAATCTGGATTAATAAATAAACCTGTTGATTCTGCTTCTTTTGAATGTGATGCTTGTAAATTAGGAAAGAGTAAAATTTTACCTTTTCCACACTCTAACACACGAAGCACTGCATGTTTTGACTTAATTCACAGTGATGTTTGGGGCATTGCTCCGACTCTTTCTCATAGTCATTTTAAGTACTTTGTCACCTTCATTGATGACTTCAGCAGATTTACTTGGCTTTATTTATTACATTCCAAGTCTGATGTTCTCCATGCTTTTAAAAAAAATTTAAGCTATGTTGAAACACAATTCTCCACATGCATTAAGAATTTGCGATCAGACTCGGGGGGGGGGGGGGGGGGGGGGGGGGGGGGGGAGTATGTGTCCAATGATTTTCAATCTTTTCTCAACAAGAAAGGAATCATTTCTCAACGTACATGTCCATATACTCCACAACAAAATGGAGTTGCGGAACGGAAAAACAGACATCTCCTTGATGTAACTCGAACACTTCTCCTTCAATCTTCCGTTCCTCCTCGTTTTTGGACTGAAGCCCTCACCACCGCAGTTTATCTCATCAATCGTCTTCCCTCATCTACCATTGATCATTTCACACCGTATTTTAAACTGCTTGGGCAACAACCTGTGTTTGATCACCTTCATACATTTGGGTGTGTTGTTTTGTTCACCTTCCTCTCACGGAACGAACAAAACTAACTGCGCAATCTCGCAGGTGTGCGTTTTTGGGTTATGCCACTAATCAAAAAGGTTTTGTTTGTTATGATCCCATTGGACGTCGTATTAGGGTTTCTCGCAATGTTATTTTTTTTGAAAATCAGAATTTCTTCCCGACTCACATAGACTGTCCTTCATCCTCTTCACCAGCTCTCTTACTTGGTTTCTCGGATCAACCAACGGATCAACCTACTGTTACTAGGTTTAATCCTGATTTTGTGTATCACCGACGGGAAAAACCTACTACTTCAGATGGCCGTCCTCCTGATCCTCCACCGACCACTGGTTCCGCACCTACTCCAGCCTTGCGTCGCTCCTCTCGAGATTCTCGACCACCTGCGAGGTATGGCTTTACCCATACTTCTTTGATGACCACTCTATCTTATGTCCCTATCCCTAGTTCTTATCTGCAGGCTGTACAACAAGATTGTTGGAACCAGGCCATGAAGGAGGAATTTGATGCATTGGATCAGAATCACACTGGGATATTGTGGAGTGTCCTTCAACAATTAAACCCATTGGTTGCAAATGGATCTACTCGATCAAACTTAAGTCTGATGGGTCCTTGGATAGACACAAAGCTAGACTTGTGGCACTCGGCAACCGTCAGGAGTATGGCATTGACTATGAGTGTCACACACCGAAACCGGGCCCTGCAGTGATCCGACCTCGGGGTGCGAAATTTTGGAATAAATTTGAAACTTTTGTTATGTTTCCCAAGATCCGCGTGAATGAGGATAATCAAATTCCATCACGATCAGAGTATATTTTCGCGGAAGCTAAACATGGTGTTACGACTCAAAAATCCGTGGCCATCGGGTTCCGTGTCGCACGCAACCAATATCAAAAAGCCATCAATAAACAGACTGGCATAAATCATACATCAGAGCACACTGAGCTGGTAGTAACAGACTAATTAATTCCCACATATCAGATTACAATTAACAAGTATCTTAATTACAAACCCAATAAAAAGGCTAATAAGCCATACAACAATATATCCAACTAATAGAAATACTACCCTCAAAGATTTGATACGAAACTCCGGTGCCAAACTTGACATCTAGATGATATCAATGGGCAGCCTCTCACGTCAGACCAGCGGTCCCACCGCCTCCTCTGATCAAACACCTAAAACCAGAAAGAGAAGAAGAAACTGGCACCAAACAAAAAGGGTCAGACACGACGGTCTAGCAAGCAAATAAACAAATAATATGAAACCAAAGCACACTCGTAAAATCTTATGAAATCATCGTAAATCCATTTAAAGAGTCTAAACCATAACAACAATAAAACACGCTAAAGCGATCGAAAGACCGAACATAAACATCAAGACAAATAAACGAACAGTCTCTGAAGCATAAATATCTCGAAAAGATAACAGCCTAAGCAGAACATTTAATAATTGGAAATACATTTTAAAACTGAATAGTAGCGACAATAGGATAAATGATCGATATCGTAAACATTAACCAAATCAAAGCATAAAGAGTATAACCCACACGAATCATAAAATAAAGTAATATGCAGATAAAACCTTGGCGACCACAAATAGCTAAATCCTCCTATTACCGAAGTAATAAGAGTAGACAGAAACGTAGCCACTGAACGTGGTACTAGAAATAGGATCAGAACCGTAGCCATACAAATGGGACCGGCAGATCAAAAATCAGAACCGTAGCCATACAAATGGGACCGGCAGATAAAACCGTTGCCATGGTCGGTACAGACAGAATCCAAGCTGCAGCTGGCGGACAGATTAAAGATCCCAAGCCGGGTGATCAGCCCGACAAGGTGACCTAAGCCTAGTGGTGCCTTTAGTTTTCAAAACTCGAACCGATACAAATCAAACCATAATACTAATCCCTTTGGCTCAGGGGCTCACACTACAAAGCTCTGGCCCCGTCTTGCCTCGAGGTTTTATTTTCAAAATAATAGTCTCATCGAAGAAATCCCGAATGTGACGAACCACTCCAATCTCCTTTCTAATCGATTCGGAGAAAACATACAAATATCCATGGTAAACCGCTCAAATACACATCAAAGTGATTTGTATAAAATCACGCGATCAATCCTTTCAAATATGGAAAACCCCATGATTTTATAACAAGTCACCGATGCTATTCAAATTAGTTTACCAAAGAATACAAATACAAATACATTCTCTAACTTGAAATGGAAATGGAATGATGTAGAATGACTTAATGACTTACCAAGGAGCCATCTCAATGCACATTTAACCTTTAAACATTGATTATTAAGAGGATATGTTTGATGCCAATGAAAATCCACAACATTTAAATGATAAAGTGCGCATTGAGACTCGAACGATTCCCGGATAATTTCACATACGCTCATTCTCTCATTGTTCCCATTCCCATTTCACAATTTTTCCAAGCATTACAAGTAATCCCAAATCTCTTTAAAATAGGCCCATAGCTGGCCTTAAACCGAGCCCAAAACAGTCTACTCATTTAGTCCAAAATAGCCCTTTAAACATGGCCCGAACAGTCCTTAAAACAGCCCAAAAACTGACCTTGAATGGCCCAAGAAACAAGTTTTAAAATAGCCCAAAAGCTGACCTTGAACAGGCCCACAAAACAGGTCTTAAAACAGCCCAAAACTAAACCTTGAATGGCCCAAGAACGAGTTTTAAAACAGCCCAAAACTGACCTTGAAACAGGCCCAAAACTGATTTCTAAACAGACCCATAAATCCACCTGAAACAGGCCCCAGGCTGGGCTGGGCTCAACCATTCTTTAACATAAAAAAAACTGAATTATTTCATAGCAAAACCATTAATCAATCAAAACTACACTGAATCACCTCATCCCATTTATGAATTCAGCATGAAAATCATAGATTAATCATAAGATAAAGAGCTGAGATCTCACATTGAGAAGTCCTTAATAAAATCAGAGATTTTCATTCTGATGCCAACAAAATCATATAGACAGACTGAACATAAACCCAATGTTGTAAAACTGTTGGAAATCAAAATTTTCATGGCTAAGCTAATCATTTAAAATGGATCAAAACTTATAAATAAACAAGATTCAAATGCATGCATTCCAACAATTTATTCACTTGCAGAAATCTGAACATAATTGAGTACAAAAACTGTAGAAATCTAAACATTAATTTGAACATAAACCTGCAGAAATCTGAACCTGGATTGGACACAAAAACCAGCAAAGATCTGAAATTGAACACAGCTAAACACTAAGACTGCATGAGTTTTGAACACAGTTGTACACAAAATTCCTGCAGAAATCCAAACTCATTTGCACACTAAAACCCCAGCAGAAATCTGAATTCATTTACACACAAAGAAAAATCCTGCAGAGATCTGAATGTTAACAAAACACTAACCTGGTTGGAATCTCAAACAGAAAATTAAGACATTGTAGAGAAACTAATCACAGCTGAACATTAAAACCTTTATGAAACCAAAATATATATATATAGCCAATGAAAATGAAAGAAAAGACATGGTTATTTCAAATTAAGCTTTAAAGAAGAAACATTATTTCATTAACTTGCATTCAAACCAGTTTATTCACTTGCCTTAGCCCAATGTCAAACCAAAAATCTCCTCAAGGATCTCTTCCTACAGCTGAACCGAGCTCTACAAAAAGCACCGAGAAATCCATTCAAAATCATCATTTTGAACAAACAAACCCCCATTTCGAAAATGGGTTTGCATGTATGAAAAACAAGCCCTACATGAGCTAAAAGAACTCCATGGAAGAGGGGAAATGAAGCTCTAACCTGTAGCTTGCTGAACAGGAAGGGACCAGCTGGGAGAAGAAGAAGAGTTGCAAAAAATCTTTCAAAAGAGTTACCCAGCTGAAGCTTGAGAAGAGAGGAAGAAAATGGTGAAATCAGATCTTGATTTGGAGCTTCCTAGCTAAGGCATGCAAGAGGGGGAAGTTTGGAGAAGAAGAGCTCTCCTCTCAGCTCTGTTGCAGAAATTTTTTTTGGTTGCAGGATGAAATGAACGATGGGAGGGGGAAGAGGTCTAACCTAAGTGACTCAAAAGTGGGCCCATGACTGCTGAATTTTAAAATGGCTAAAACCTTATTTTGTGGGCCCCGGATGAGATCGACGAAGAGTAAAATGATCCTTGAAAAATCTAGTTTCTAAAAAGTATATAATTTTGAAATTTCGAAATTTGAGTTCAGATTTGGTGTGAAAAGCCATTTTTGCCCTTTTTTTTCTCGAAAAACGCATTTTCTGATCATCGAATCAAAATGGTCAAAACATGAAAGTTGTTAAACTTCATAAAATGAGTCGAAATGCACCAAAATCAGAATTTTAGAAATCAAAGTAATTTCTCATAAAAATACATATCATATGGACCGGGTAAAACCAAAGTCAACGGTCCTCAAAATCTCAAAGGCTATGGAAAATTCTAGTCAAACTCAAAAACAAAGTCAAACCAACTCAAATCTTGCTTAGAAAGCTAACCCATAATTAAAACAATACTAAACAGAGAAATTGGGGGTCGGGGTCTTACAATGAGGAAACATTTGCACCTGTGGCCAAAATGACATCTGTTCGGTTACTTCTCGCCATTGCTGCATCTCACTCCTGGCCGTTATACCAAATGGATGTCAAAAATGCATTTCTCCATGGGGATCTGCAAGAAGAAGTCTATATGCGGATACCACAAGGTGTCCCCTCTCCCTCAAAGAGGACTGTCTGTCGCCTGCGAAAATCGCTTTATGGTCTAAAACAAGCTCCTCGGGCATGGTTTGAAACCTTCCAGCGTCGCTTATGCGAGAGTGGCTTTACCCAGAGTCCTTATGATCCATCTCTCTTTCTCTGTCGCACTTCTACTGGTATTACTGTGCTTCTCGTGTATGTTGACGATATTATTATCACTGGCACGGATGCTGATATGATCACCTCTCTCCAAGCTTCTCTCAAGGATTCCTTCCGTATGAAGGATTTGGGCCCTTTACATTATTTTTTGGGCTAAGAGGTGCATCAATCTCCGAAAGGTCTATTTGTTAATCAACACAAATACACATCCGACCTTATCGAGTTGGCTGATCTCCATGATTCTTCACCTGTTGATACACCTGTAGAGGTCAATCTCAAGTTAAGTAAAGATGATGGCGATCTTCAACCTGATCCTCATACATACCGGCGCCTGGTGGGAAGTCTTGTCTATCTCACCATCACTAGACCTGACATCTCCTATGCTGTTAATCTTGTGAGCCAGTTCATGACCGCTCCTCGTCATCTTCATCTGGTAGCTGTGAAGCGTATTATTCGCTATCTGCTGCAAACTGTCCCTCGTGGTCTCTATTATCCAAAGGATAATCCTCTTCATCTAACCGCTTATGCGGATGTTGACTGGGCGGGCTGTCAAGACACGCCGTTCTACTACTGGTTGGTGCATGTACCTTGGAAATTCTCTCATTTCTTGGAAATGCAAGAAACAAGAACGGGTGTCCAGATCTTCCACGGAAGCTGAATATAGGGCCATGTCTTCTGCTTGCTCTAAGATCTTATGGCTATGTGGACTCCTTTCAGAACTCGGCTTCGCTCAAACCGCTCCTACTCCATTGCATGCTGATAATACTGGGGCTATCCGCATCACTGCAAATCCAGTCTTTCATGAACGCACCAAACATATTGAAGTCAACTGCCACTTTATTCGTGATGAATATAAGCGTGATGTCATTCGGCTACCTCATGTCCCTACAGAGTTTCAGTTTGCCGATATTTTCACTAAGGGACTTCCTCGGCCTCGTCATCAATTTCTTATCTCCAAATTGCTGCTTTATGACTCCCCAACATCAATTTGAGGGGGGATGTCAATCCAGGCCCATCCATTTTGGCCCATGTCCAGGCCCATTTATTGTTCCTATTTATTGCTTTGTAATTAGTCAAAGATTTTACTTAATTTTAGGATCTATAATTGATTATGATTGATTGTAACTTAAATCTAGGATCTGTAATTGATTATGAATGATTGTAATTAGGATTGTAATTAGGGTATTAAGCCCTTATAAATATACTTCAGTCGATCCAAGAAAGGGGACATTCATCTCACTCTCTCTTGTTCTGGATTTTGTCTATCTCTCTAACTGTCACTATCTGGGGGAATACATATAACAAAATACATATCAATAAAATGAATACTTACAGCTTTTTCAATGGATGAAAGCCTCTCTTCAACTTTTGACTGATGATGGTATCTCAAAGAATAACCTGCACATATTATAAATTTGATTATATGTCCCCCCATCTCAGTGATGTGTGATGTGTAAGATTTCATTTTACTTTATTTATTTGTTTCCGCTGATAAGAAAAGGTGTGTGATGTTAACAGATGTTTCTAGTATGCATTATCACAGTATTACTCCTAAACAAAATAAGCATATTAAGCCCAACTAATGGAACTTAGCTGTAATATAGAATTGTTAATGCTCAAGAAAAAAACATCTTTCTCAAAGGTAAAGGTTCTTAGTTTTTTCAAAATGTCAGCAATACTTCACCTTAAAAGAGAATAATAGCAACCAGACAAAGAAAAAAGGGAAAAATACTGCACGCCCTTTCCCTTATCATAATAGGATTTATTCATTAAGCCTTCTTTCTTTCCATTTGAAGATTCTATAGCAATCATTAATTTAAGAAAAAGTCTACATGGACAAACTTTTTGGCCAGAATTTGTGACAACCCCTATGATATCCCTTGAATATCAAGATGATATTCAAGGGATATCATAGGGGTTGTCACAAATTCTGGCCAAAAAGTTTGTCCATGTAGCATAACTGTTAATTTAATAATTTAAAGCAACTCTTAGTTGCAGTTTTAGTAATAGATGACAACAACCACAGAAGACGAGACTTTTAGGAGTTAGGACTTGTTTGTGTATAACCACAGAAGTGGAAACATGCTGCTTCCTATGCCGCAGAAACACAACTTCTATCTCATAGGTGGGAAAATGGCATTAGCACCAGCGTTGAAAAGTAAGTTTGGATGCACAAACTATATCATACTTTTAAATCATAAAAAGTCTCTCTGTGTGACACATTATGGAAATTCTACTCCCCTCAGCTCACATTCTAATGACATACTTTTCCTCTCATGCAGGTAGCAAGAGCTCTTATGACAATCCCCAGGTAGTAGGAGTAGGACAACCACAGCAGATTAAGGAGATCTAGAGGACAATTAATTGAAAACCAATCTGGTTACCATTCCACCTAGCAGTTGCAGCATGATTCATGGATCACTCAGTCTATGACGTCATCTCAAACACAATTAAGATTACAAGAGTGCTGAGGCTTTACAACAGGGTCCCTTTCCAAGCAAGCACCTGTTGCGCTTCTTGTCTGATCCTCGTATCAGTACAAAAACTTCAATGCCATCCTCTCTTATATGTACACTTTGTGTGCAGCAGGTGGCTTGCACTTGGTCTCTTTACCGGCACTGAGTGAAACATTGAGAGCAAGCTGTATTTCAACCTCCATTTGTCAAAAAAAAAAGGAACTCGCGGGCTATTTGTGGGCTAACTACATTTCAAGAAACAAGGCCTGAACTCTGAGCTTTTGGCCCAGATTTTTTAAGGGGGCAATCTGAAGACAACAAAAATTTAATAACTAGTCAAGGTGGGCATTTTCCCATAAACACCGTTGTAGAAAACACAACCCAGAATTGTTTCAAAAAAAATTGAGTTGATCTTCTGAATGATGGATTCCACCATGAAAACAAACCCATGCCAACAAAGTCAATTTTCACATCAATCTTCCCATCAAGAGCATTTCGTTGGTATATTACAACAAAAAACCTGACAATTAGATCAAAATTTACAATTAGATCAAAATTTACAACCTTCAGAAGCTAAGGTGCTGGTCAAGAACCCCAGTTTGATTTCTGTCGATCTTATGCTCATCTTGCCCTACATGGCTACATCACACACTAAGTCATCTAGACCATAATAAGATCCTGTACAAGATAGAACAAGGGGCCAAAAACACTTAGGGCATATTTTTGTAACCACCTTTCCATGGAAACATGGCGGAAAAGCAGGACATTCTTGCATTTCTGCAAGGAAAAGCATAAACACAATGCAATTTTTCACAATTCCATGGAAAAGTGTTTCCAATGAGGAGTGTGGGAAAAAAACCCCGCGGAAAAGTGTAACAATGTTAACATGTCCTGAAAGAGGAAAGTCAAGTCAAAGGGAAAACAAAGAAACAAAAGAGAGAGAGAGAGAGGAGTGGGGAGTGGGGAGTGTGCCAGGCACAAAGCACCCACGCATAAGGACTTAGAGCAAGGGCACCCACACCCCAAGTCCCATATCTGGGACCATGGGAGCCTCATGTCCAAGCCATCTTTGGAAGTTTCTTCATCAGACTTTCCAAATTAGATTTCGTGCACTCCAGGCCATCTAAGCTCCATGTAAACCCAATTAATAAGGGTAACTGGGTAAGAAACATGACCAAAGGCATCCACATGCATTCTCGAGCATTTAAAAGTTTTCCAAGAGATCTGAAACTTAAAGAACATCACGTCTACGAATTAGAGAACCTAAAGACTTTCAGGTTGAAGCATCATCCTACCAAAAAAAGTTGAAGCATCAAGACGTTTAAGTTCAAGTTTTAGAGTATTTAGAGTGTCATTGTACGGGGATTGTGCAGGGTAGTAAAGACCCTAGATCTTTGATCAAGTGTCCACCAACAGCTTAGGACCATAGTACTCAGATTTAAAATCATTAATCAAATCTTCTACATTCTTGTATTCTTCTCCTTGTAAATAAAATCATTAATAAAATCTTCTCCATTCTCATATTATTCTCTTTGTATATTTTCATATTTCTTTGCACTTTACTTCTGTTCGCAAACAAAAGGACCCTTTTATGTGGAGAATCGTGGAGAAAATTGTTCTGTGTACAAATTTGAAATGTGGAATGTTTTGCCCACCTCCAGTTTCTCCACATTTTTGCCTCATCTAAGTGGAATTTCTGACCGAAGATTACTACCTCCAGGACATGAGAATTCCAAATCTTTGTCGGACCCTGTGCAGTGAGTTCTCCAAATTTTGTTTTCACAAAGAGAATTATAAAATAAATAAAGAAAAACAGTTACAGTATAATTGCTTATATACCCTTTACAATGCTCCAACTTCTGCAATTCCAAATGCTGTTTAGAGAAGGGCATTTGAGGACTACGATTTCTTACAAGCAACTGATGGTCTTTGAAATTTTCTCCACACAAGAATCCCTCACATTCTTTCTAAACAGCCCCTCGGTTCGACTAATCACTATATATATATATATATATATATATATATAAACTTGTCAAAAACTCATACTAACCTGCCCATGCCGTGACAACAGTTGATATCGAAGTAGAGACGGTGAAAACCACCCTATGCCTCTCAAAAACATCCTTAAACATCAAACACAACAAAAACCCATTAGAGATCAAAGAAGAAAAAACCCCATAAAATTAGTCTTCACAAAAACCCCATGAAAGAACAACCAAAACTCATCACTTTAGTAACAACAACCACCACTTCCCACCCCAAATCAACCCATCAATTCAATCACAAAAAGAACTCCAGAAAAAGACTCATCGGAATCAAAGACTCTCCAGAACTCAGAACCCCACGAATCAAAGGGCTGAAGAAAGCCAATAGGAGTGGTTAAAGAGTAATACCTTAGTCGAAAAATAAGTGTCTTGGACAGCAGACCATGAATTCCAAGCTTTCTTTTTCAAACAAGGGAGCGCCAAAGAACCGAAAATCGAGGTTCCAGGCGTTCTTAGGCGCTGCATATTCAACTGAAGAACCAATCGATCATGACCAGGCTATGGAAATGTCTAGAATTTCATTGGCAAAACGGGATCAAGGAGACTTTAGGGGTGGCATTCAGTTGCCCCTGCTCTCTCGCATTGATCCCTTTTTCTTTTCGTCGTTTACTTGTGATCCACGAGAAGGGTCTGTGGACGGTCCAGATGGAGTTGTTAAAATGGTCACACAGATCCAGTGATCAAGACCGTTAATCTTTTCGAATTCATCATGCAAAGGGCCACGACTAGGATACACGAAATAGTGTATGGAGGGTAGAAGTTGCTAGCAATTGAAATCGGACTCGCTGCACAATTTATCAAGGCCTAGTGGGAAAAGAAAAAAAAAAAGTTAATTCGGTGTTAAGTATCCTTCTCCTACTGCCATGAAAGGAATGGTAGAGTTTACTTTAGCCCTTATTTAATTATCTTTGATTATTTATTTTACAAAATGACTATGATGCCGGTAGGGTTGTAAATGGGGAATCCTAGGGCCCGTTGCGCCGAGATCGGACTATACTCTCCATAACTTATTTGACATTTTATGTTAAATTATTTGGTTTAAAATATATTGTATAAAACATTTTTGATAATATTATAAAAGTTTTACTCCAAAAAAAAGAACGAATTTAAACAAGAGAATCAACCCACATGTAAAGTTATTAGGGGCATTCGGTGACGGGTCCCTGAACATTTCACTTTATTGCCTTATGTCCACGATCTTTTTTCATAGTGTGATAGGTCCTTTTTTCAAATTTGAAGACCTAGAATGTCTAATTTACTCTTTCTTCAAAATCATATCCCAAGATTCAAAATCATATCCCACAATTAGTGGGATATGCCATTAATAATGATCAACTACCATTTAATTGGCCAAATAAATTCAAAATACCCAAATAAATGTCAAAAAATATAAATAAATTTAAAAAAGATCCAAATAAATTTCAAAAGACGAAAATAAATTTCAAAATACGTAAATAAAATAAAAAAATGCAAATAAATTAGAAAGAAAGCAAATCAATTTCATAAAATGAAATAATTTCAAAAAATATCAAATAAATTTCATAAAGAACGCAAAGAAATTTAAAAAGACGCGAATAAATTTCAAAAAATATAAATAAATTTCAAAAGTTGAAAATCAATTTAAAAATACGCAAATAAATTTCAAAAAGATCCAAATAAATTTCAAAAGATGAAAATCAATTTAAAAAAATCCAAATAAATTTCAAAAGATGTAAATAAATCTTAAAAGACGCAAATAAATTTCAAAAGACGTAAATAAAATTAAAAAATAAAAATAAATTAAAAAATGCAAATACATTTGCCAAAACTAAGATAAACCAATTTTCTTAATTTCAGAAAAAATTTCCACAAACTCAAATAAATTTACCAAAAACTCAGTTAGATTTGTCTAGAACTCAGATAAATTTGTTCAAGAACTCAGATAAATTAGCCAAAAACTCAGATAGATTTGTCCAGAACTCGGAGATATTTGTTTCAGAACTCAGATAAATTCACGCGAAACTCAGATAAATTTGACAGATATTGAAAAAACTCAGATAAATTTGTTAAAAACTCAGATAAAATTGACAAAAACTTAGATAAATTTCACAAAAAAACTCTTATAAATTTCATTAAAAGTCATATAGATTTGTCAAAAACGATATAACAGCCCTACTACCTTTCTAAATTTCAGAAAAAACTGCCATAAACTCAAATAAATTTGACAAAAAATCAGTTAGATTTGTCCAGAACTCAGATAAATTAGCCAAAAAGTCAGATAGATTTGTCCAGAACTCGGAGAAATTTGTGTTAGAACTCAGATAAATTTGAGCAAAACTCAGATAAATTTGACAAAAAATGAAAAAACTCAGATAAATTTGTTAAAAACTTAATAAACTTGACAATAACTTAGATAAATTTCACAAAAAACTCAGATAAATTTCATAAAAACTCATATAGATTTGTCAAAAATGATATAACAGCCCTACTGCCTTCCTTCTTTAGTGATGGCACAGCACCGTTGACGTCAGCGTGTTACTGTCTGGGCTTTCTACTTCACAGGTCGGGCGGAACTGACCCAAACCCGGAACTGAACCCAAAGAACCAGCGTTGTCTTCCTCTCCTCTCCACGTTCTGGTTTCGCCTTCCAAACCCGTCCCGACAAAACAAAAACACGCCACAAACAGTAGCAAACCCTAACCCTAGTTAATACCAAACTGAAGCCCCCGCCACCACGCTCGCAGAAAAGTCTCTGTCTTCTCTCCCGCACGCCATATCTTTCCTTTCCACCATTTCCCTCTTCATACATCTCTCCATTTTGCAGACTTTCCTCCTCCAACAAATCCTGACCGTTGGATCGCCCAGCCGATCTTCTCTCCGATGGAAGAAGAGAAACAAGAAGGCGTGCCAGATCCGCCGCCGACGACAAAATAAGAGAAGTCTGGCGGCGGAGGACCGTCTATGGAGGTGGTGCAAGAGCTGATCGAGGCCGTCAATTAGATCTATGCAATTTTCGATTTAAGGAACGCCTTCAAGAAGCAGTTCCGCAACCTGGCGAGGCTGCTGAAGCTTCTATCTCCGATGTTCGAGGAGTTCAAAGAGAGCAAGGAGCCGATCGCAGAGGAGACTTTGAGATCTCTGGTGTATTTGAAGGAGGCTTTGGTCAAAGCCAAGGAGGTGCTTCGGTTCGGGAGCGAAGGGAGCAGATATGCCTGGTAAGTCCCTCTCACCATGATTTTATTGAATGATGCAATCGAAGGTATGAGAGAGATGGAAATAGGGTTGAAGAAACCGGTTTTAATGGAATTTATTTCTCCTGTAAAGACTAAAATAGATGAGAAGATGAACTGGATGAGTTCTGCCCAGTTATGGAGCGATAATAGTTGCAATAAAAACAAAGCAATTGATTGGAAAGAGCATAAAGAGAACGAATCCGAAGGATAAACGTTTCCAAGATGTAAATACAGTAATGGGGTTTAGACGAAATATGGGTTGAAGAAGAAGAGGGATAATAAAAGATTTGAAATTTAAAATTTCAAAATTTTATGCCTAAAACAGTTAAAAGGGTAAATTAGTCATGCCAATTGTATGTAGGGACATCTCGCCGAAATATGTCCAGCTACATGGACTACAGGCTTTAATAAGTTTTTGCTTGGACTAGAGGCTGAAAACATTGACTTATAGGGACCTTTCGCTAATTTTGCCAAGTTATTATGTAGCACTCACCTTTAAAAATTAGAACATGGGACCCATATTCAAAGGATTTACAATATGAATTATAATGTGGGGCTACCATTTTTGTGAATGTAAATATGGGACCCAGTTTAGAAATTACGACATCGTACACACCTTTAGAAATTAGAATATGGGCCGACATTCATAAGATTTACAATGTCGGTCCACCTTTTATGATAGTGACCATGTGACCCACATTTAGGAATTAGAAAGTGGGGCCACATTTTTTGTGATTATAGACACGGGACCCACTTTAGAATTACAATGTGGTGCCCACCATTAGAAATTATAATATACGATTTACAATGTGAGACCACCTATATAAAAATTATAATATGGGGTCTATTTTTGTTTGATTGTGAATACATGACCCACCTTTGAAAATTACGAGATTGAGAGGAGAAAATCTAACGTGGAGTTGCAAGAACCATATGGTTATGCCATGTGTTAAATTTTTGGAATGCTGACATGGCTCCCAAAACATTTTTAAAAAAAAGTCTGAATCCCCTCTTTTTACGAAATAGAGAGATACTTTTCATCCCATCAAAACTAGCCAATTGTATAAAATCTCTTCCTTAATTTTCTCGCTCCAAGGAAGCAATTGAGAGGGTGCATTAGTTAAAATGAGATTTTACATAGTTAACTAATTTTGATTGGACAAAACAGTATCTCCCTATTTCATAGAAACAAGGGATCCGGACTCTAAAATAAAATAAAATGAGAGCGCTGAAGTGGCACACTCGAGAGCAAACCTCCCTGTTACTTTAATATATATAATTGTTTGTTATGACATGGCCTAGCCATTGCACCACATACTCAATCAGCCACATTAAGCACTTGTTTGGTGTGTCTATTTTCTGCCTATAAACATTTATTTCTCTAAAGCGAACAAAGGTTTTAAAATTAGAGGTGTTTGACAGTGATTTATAGTCTCTATACACTCTAGAGCAAAAGAGGTAAAGCCTTAAAAAGGAAATGCCCCAAAAATGGGCATATAGAAATAAGAGGCAATACCTCTTGAATTAGAGGCAGAACCCATTTTTTATGATGAAAATGGCCCTGACGGAGTTTTATTGTCAACGAAAGTCCTTTTGAATAAACCCCTCAGTTCTCGTTCGTTTTGCGACTCTGAAACCCATCTCCGTGAAAGGCTGGAAGGGAGAACGGTCTATGGCCTATCAGCCTGCTGTGTTGGTCTGCTCTTTCTGGCTTCGGCGAATCTCTCATCCTGCTTGGAATGCTTGCAACGCTCATCTCTTCTGATCCGATCCCCTTTTATTTCTTTTGTTTCTTCTTGTTTCTTTCTCTATTCAAAATAGTTGCTTTCTACTCTTTTTCTTGTGATCCCGTTCTATTTGTACCGGGAGCCGGTGTAAAGCATCTCTAGATCTCACATGAGCAAAACCCCCTCTCATTTCTCTATGCTCTCAATGATCCACAGTTCTTGTTTGATGATGTGTCTTCTGAACTTCCTTTCCATCTTCCCATCCATATTACTCTCATTTTTCTTGTATTTTCCATCTACCGACTCATCTTTATCACTCAAAGAAGAAGAATCATTCCTGTAAATTCTAGTATCAGCCCTTGTACTCCACTTATTTTTCTTGAATTTTCTCTCTGCCCTTCCAACCCTTCATCTTCAGATGAAGAGACAAAGTAAGAAGACTCAGAGCCCATTTCTCCACTAGTAGTAGAATCCACAGACTTTGTAGCTTTACCATCAATTCTCATGGACTTTTTAACCACCCCATGTCCCTGGACCTTAAAGAAGAACACCCAGAACCCATTTCTGTAGAACTAGTAGAAACCTTAGATTCTGTTGTTCTCCCATCATTTTTCTTGGATTTTCTCACTACACATTTTTCCATAGACCTAAAAGAAGAAAACCCAGAGCCCATTTCCTCATAGATTCCAGAATCTGTATCTTTTTCACTCTGTTCCGTTGTGTTAGTCATGGCACCTATTGCTTAGTTCATAAAATGGAGAGAATTCCTGAGGGGGTTTGAGTCTAAGTGTTGAGATGGTGAAGAGATGAGGAGAAGAAGAAAGGATTGTGTACTTATAGAGAGGGATGGAGGAGACATGGCTATGTTGCAGCAGAGTGTTGAAGGTAGAGGAAGCCATGGATGATGGCTTTCCTCACTCTCTCTCGTCCTCCTCTCTCTCTCGCTCTCACTATTGTGGTTCTGTAATTTTTTTTTCTTCTGAAGTGCCCAGGTGGTTTTCAATTTTCATTGAGTTTTTTGGATTTGGGTCATTAGAATTTGATGCCTGTGAACACCCCATTTGGAAATTTGCCTGTTATTGTCTCCGCTAGAACCTTAACTTTGTCCTGCACAGTTCCATTTAGGTTGAACTCCTCCAGCATAATTTGATGCTTGTGTGGGATTTTGTAGATTCCCATTTGGGAACAATAGTTCCTTTGATCTACTAGAGCTCCATTGGTGCACCCACATGTTCCAGTTTTGGTTGTCTTTTAGCAGAATTCGATGCTTTATAGGTTTCTCTAATACCCATGATAGGAATGTTCTGTCTTGCGTATGCTTAAATCAGTCCAACTAGTTCCCTTTCATCTTAGTTTCAGTATTTTTTTAATGCTTTTGGGTTTTTGTTTATCCAAGCTGGGAAATTTTCAAATGGTGTCTGCAACTGTCATTTTTTACAATATTTTTTCTTTTGCTATAACAGAATCAATCCTACCCATTTTATCCATTTCCCTTTCTGTTGAAATTCAGCATAATTTGATGATGTAAGGTGTTTTATAGATGCCCAGTTTGGCAAATTTTCATAGAGTGCCTGGGGATAATATCCTAATTTTATTTTTTGGGCATTGATCTAAAGCTTCAAAAGATTCTCTCATTGGTTACTGTAGAATTACTAGTAGAAAATCAAACCATGTAAATAATTGGTTTCTTTATTTGTAGCAATGTTGTACTTGGATCTTGGATATACTTGGTTGCATCCAAATTCCTGTTAGTTTTATGGACTCAATCCAGTAGATGATATAATAAATCGATTAATTTCTTTATTTTATCAGTATATTCATGCTTACTTTTCATGAGATGAATGGTGATTTATTATATACTTGCACATAACCAATACGAATGACATGATGGTTCATGAGATGAACCGGAGTCCACAAGTATATTAGATGTAACACATGTGTATGGATGAGATCCACCTACGGGAGACATGTGTAACAAATCTTATACTTAAAATATATTCACAACCAGTAATGAGACTGAACATCTCATACTGACAAGGTTGCAGCACTTTGATCACTATGAGATAGTGTGATTTGTCTCGATCATCAAAATGGAAGATTCTGGATCATAGTGCTGGGACATTGGATGTATTGAAGGACCATGAGAAACACCTTATAAACATTGTCTTTATTTTAAGGTCTGCTCTCATAATTCCCTAGCAGTAAGCTCTCAATCCTGAGACATTAATGAACTCAAGTTTCTATCTATTCATTTGCTTTGAATCACCAATGAGTGAGGTCAACTGTAGGTAAACACCTCGGTGATTTGGGTACGTGGTAGTAGATCTGTGGGAACATTCAACGGTCAAGATGGAATCTATCTCTAATATCCCCTTGTGCCAATTAATGGATTTATCATTGGTAAGTGCGCACCCATTCCGATTAAGAGTTAATTGGAAAGCTACCTATGATCATTATAATTAATTGAGGCTCAAGGATAAAAAGATATGGATCTAAGTTTGGAAGACAGGTCCAATTGATCCATGGATATTGATAAAGGGGCCTACTTGTGGTAATGTGGAAGTTTAGGGTCTTCTATGTAATATTCTTAAGACTGGAGTTCAATTGCATTTATACAGTGGAGTTATTTGTAATTAATTGTGGGCCCGGATTACACATGAGATGTGGGGTCGCGAGTCCCAGTTGGAGCCAGCTTTCTAAGGAATCCCTAGTGGTCCCCACGCTAGCCCAATTATTAGAAAGTATCTAATTATAGTTGAACTCTAAAAGGAAAGTTATTATTTATATTTGAAGTGAGACTTCTAATAGTAGTAATAGTTAACTTACTAATTTTAGTAGAGTGAAACTTCTATTTTAATTAGAAAGGAATTAGAAAGTTCCTAATCATATTTGAAGTGAGACTTCTAATTATGATATGGTAAGTTACTAATTAATTAATGGAAGTAAGACTTCTATTTTAATTAAGAAGAGATAGTTACTAATTATTTGGAAGTAAGAGTTCTAATGAAAATTAGTAAGTGGGGCTTGCAAAAGCTATTAATAGAGGAGAACTATACGGCTGGACATCCATGCATAATTCCACATTGGGATTCACGCCCAAGAGGGTCCTGCTTCTAGTGTTGGACGTCCACTTCCCTTGTGTGCAAGAGTTGCACATGGTTTTCTTCTTGTCCATCTTCTAGTTCTCTTTCTAGTTTCCTCCTTTGAGTTCCTAGTAGGTTTCTCTTAGAGATCCCACCATCTACTTGAGAAAAGGAAAATCTGATACGGGTCATAGCGTGGAAGATCAAGAGGTCTTGGAGATCCCTATTTGATTAGTGAAAGCGTTTCATCATCAAAGAAAGATGCAACTTCTCCATTAGAGCACAACCGAGCTCCAAAGGTATAATCCACTTCCTTACACGTTGTATATTATTATGGATGCTTGTTAGTTGCTATTTCTATCTTCTAGATAGATTGTATTTACTGATCATGATGACTGAGATTGAAGGTTTGCTTCTTGGATTGGGTTTTGTAGCCTTCTAGATAGTTGATCCCTGCATCAAGTGGGTCAAAAGTTTTTGAAACCTATCATAGAGGCCCACCTATTTCCAACAATTCCAACACAATGCAAGATGATATGCATACTGTCTATAGGTCCTGGAGAGTGTGGGCCAATTGACCAGTCCATAGATCTGATGTGCTCCACTGTGGTTAAGCCATGCCTCATGAGCACTTCTTGAAAAGACATTGTTGACCCTGCTGTCTGACGTCTTCAAGTAGATGCTTGTTGAGAGAGGGTCTGTCATACCACATTTGGTGGGTAAAAAAGTTCAGATTGATTAAACCATTTAATTTTTGTTTCTTTTGAATTGTGAGGCATGATGTACTGTGGTGGGGCCCATCAAATCAACAGTCAAGATCCAAACCATTGGCATGCCTGAAAATTTCACCGTAATAGATCACTTGCTGCTGGTAATAATATACATAGCAGGGAGTTTTATTTACAGCAGGATAAAAATGAAGAGCAGATCTGGTACAGATCATCTTGTGTAGAGTATTGCTGCTCCAATGGAGATGGAATGTGCACTCGGAATCTAACTGTATAAAACATGGTAAATGAATAGGCCTAGTGGGAACATGGGCGTATTTACCATGAAAAAGATAGCAAATTTGGGCTGAAATCCTGGACAGATTTACCTTGTCTTTTGGCTGAGATTCTGGGCAATGTGATAAGAAAACGTTGTAGAAAAAATAACAATACCAAGGGCCTGCATAGATGAGGAGAAAATGAGTAGGGAATCACCCTACTAGGGGATAAAAAAAAAGTGTAGGATTTTGCTTTTGGAGATTGACCACTTTCACCTAGTTGTTTGGATTGGAAAGGAGAAAGTTACAAAGTAGGATAATTATTTTAACTTTTTTATGATGGGTAGTTTGGAAACTTCCTTCTCCAAGATATAATTTATTTCTTTAACTTTCTGGATCGCCATCTGTTAGGTGTAATTATTACAACTGAAGTAGGTTTTGAATTCTTGAATGACAACTGAAGTAGTTTTTTTTTTATTACTACTCTTTCCAATGCTTCTCATCCTGCTGTGTATCTTTTGTAGTTGGTGTATCTTTCGTATTTGGGGAATGGCACAAAACTGAATAAGAACTTTAAAAAAATGCTCAATCTTTGTTAGGTGTAATTATCATGTCGAATAAAGGAAAGTCAAAAGAGACGGATGACATAGATCGTGCACATTGGTTGGTTAAAAAAATGCTCAATCTTTGTTAGCTGTAATTATCATGTTGGATAAAGGAAAGTTAAAAGAGACAGATGACATAGATCATGCACATTGGTCGGATGGTATGAGAAAGTGTCTCATTGATATTTGTTTGGAGCAAGTGAGAGCTGGTGGCCACCCAGGGGTGCAATTTAGCTCAAAAGCATGGGAGATGATAATATAAAGTTTTACTCAAAGGACAAGACACAGTTTCAATCAAAAGCAATTGAAGAACCAGTTAGATCATCTGAAAAAATTATACAATGCCTGGTTGCACTTGACATCACAAACTGGTACAGGCTTCAACCCACATACAGGCTGTGTGGAGATGGCACAGGACCAATGGACAGAATACTTGAAGGTATATAAATTTTTTATTTATTTTGGTATTTACATGAGAGATGAATATAGCATTTGACATTTATGGTTAAACTTTATTACAGACTCATAAGGATGTCAAAGTATTTAGGTCAAAGCCCCTTCCTTTTCCCCAAGAGATGGCTACTTTATTTGAAGGAACTTTAGCGACTGGGGATGATAAATGGGCTCCAACAATGGATGGCGTGCCTGAGGATATTCTAATGGATATGGATTCAAGTTTCTGTAGCTTTAATGGTTATGATGATACTCAAGTTTCTGCTGCTGTCTCTGATTTTACTGACTCTTTTGAGATGCTAGTTGACTTTTCTTTTGAGCCCTTTCTATGATCTTGTTGTTGAGGTTTTCGAACTTATATGCTCTCTTGAGTGCCTCCTCAAAAGTGGCTGGTAATACAAAACCCGATGCATCTCTTTCAATTATGGGGTTAAGACCTTCTAAGAATTTAGCCACTTTCTTTTCCTCAGTGTCGATCAGTTCTGGAGCATATCGAGAAAGTCTCTCGAATTTTGTCACATACTCTAGCACTATCATGTCTCCTTGTTCAAGTAGCTAGAACTCTGCCTTTTTTTGTTTCTTGATGTGTGGGGGCACATATTTCCCAGTGAATTGGTCCCTGAATGTGGTCCATGCAATGTCATCATCCATGTTTTGATATGCATTCTTGATTGACTTCCACCGGATGTCTGCTAATCCGGTAAACATAGAGGCTGATAATTGGACTTGTTGTCTACCGTTACACCTGAATAGATCAAAGATGTTTTCTGTATGAGGGAACCAGTCGTCTGCTGCAAGGGGATCTTCCAAACCGGTGAATTCTTTTGGACCTCTTTTCCTGAAGCGTTCAAACAGTACATTTGGGTCATTGTCTCTATTATTAACGACGATCGGAGGACCTTGTGGTGCAACTGGTTCTGGCCTCCTTACTAACACTTCCAACAATTGTCTTTGCAATTGAGCTAATTCCTCATCTTTCTTTGCCATTTGTTCTTGCAGTCTGACTTGATTGTCATTAGCTTGTTGTTGTTGTTCTTGAAGCCTAGCCTGATTTTCATTAGCTCTCTGTTGATTTTCATTGGCTTTTTGCTGTTGTTCTATTAACATCTGCATAATCTGTTGGAGTTGCTTATCCCCGGATGGGTTTGCATTGTTACTGCTAGAAGGGTGAGCATTGGTGTTG
This sequence comes from Litsea cubeba, assembly GCA_012931725.1. NCBI lineage: Eukaryota > Viridiplantae > Streptophyta > Magnoliopsida > Laurales > Lauraceae > Litsea > Litsea cubeba. The sequence continues at coordinate 35,802,244 of CM022947.1, forward strand.
CCTCTGCGTGTAACCATGGTGCTGCAAAACAACTTGTTAGTATAATCAACATATAAAAGAAAGTGTTCCCGTAATTTCACTCGATACTAACTAACGAAAATTCTAACGAATCCTCGCCACGTCCCTACGTTTCTAGTTTCTTTTAATTGCCTGAAACATGTCCCGCTCTGATACCAGTCCTGTCGCGACCCCAGATCGAGATCCCGAGCCGCGACGATAATCCACACCATTTATATTATTTTTTTTTTCCTTTGTCCCTTGGTTTCCCACAGGTTTCCGCGGTGAGGATTCCGTACATTCAAATCACTTCACATTAACACATAATGAAGATTTGCGGAAGCGTGTAGCAAACGCTAGTAATTGTTGGAATTTGAGATGACTTGGGAAGTCTTTTGATGAATTAAAGTAATTAGTATCTCAAGTATGGTTTTGAGTTGGAATTATTGTCAACACATTGTCACAAGCATGATGATGGTAGGCTAGTGTTGATAGAGCAGAAAAGAAGAAACAGAATTGAAACAGTCAGGAATTAAGAATTCCTGATGCAGAGCACGCGGTCGACCGGGCTCTTCATGCGGTCGACCGAGAAAGAAGAAACCTGCAGAAACAGAAAAAAGGCACCTCTCAGTTATTTTCGTGACACAGTGTGTCTTCGGTCGACCGGGACCCCAGGATGTCGACCGAGCTCGAAATTGTCTGTTTTCCAGTTAGTGTCTTCGGTCGACCGACCAAGACAGGATGTCGACCGAGCACGGGAACCAGAGTTGCGCAGAATTAGAAGTTGAGCACGAAAATTAAGCATTCTTATCTAATTTGTTTGGGACTCTTTCTAAACGAATTGTAGCCCGTTTTAAATACAATTAAGGGTTATCAAAACCTATAAAAAGGCATGTATGGGTCGTTCTAAAGATACATCAGAAGAGACACTAGAAGAGAAGAGTTTTAGAAAGAAAATAGAGAGAGTTTTGGAGAGAAGAAGGGTGCTGGTGCTGTGTTGCTGTGTTGCTGCATTATCAGACGTTTTCTACAGCAATTGTGGACGAGATTATGCTCTAGAAGATGGTGATTCGTCCATGAGTTAAGTGTCTCTCTTTTATGCTTTAGATTTCAATTTGTAAAGGATTGAGAGAGAGAGAATTGTAGAGGGGAAGGGCTGTAGACAGAGTTAATATTCTATTCTGTTTTTACATCAAGTTGGTGCTTGGTGTTTGGGGTTTGGTGATCCTATCTGTTGGTGCAGATAAATTGTAAAGGGAGTCGGTGCTTCCTAGATAGTTGGTGCTATCTGAAACTAAGGGTTGGTGCTCTTTGTTGTTGGTGCGACTAAATAAGATTCAGATCTGTCCCGGATTGGTGTTCGGACAGTCTTTGAACCGTGGACGTAGCCTTTCGGTGAACCACGTTAAATCTGGTGTCATTGTGTGGTTTGACTTGTTTTGTTGTTGAATTGGACCTGTTTCTAGAAATCACTGATTCACCCCCCCCCCCTCTCAGTGATCGCGGTATCCAACAATTGGTATCAGAGCGAGGTTCCCTTGATCAGTTTAATACGCTAAGGGTGATCTCTTGTCAAATCACATGGCAGTCAATACAGGGAATATGAAAGCACCTCTGTTTGATGGTTCTAATTACTCCTTTTGGAAGATTAGGATGCAAGCCTTCATCAAATCTCTTGGCTATGATGTTTGGGAGGCTGTCAGAGCCGGTTACAATGCTGCCACCGTACCCAATGATACAGCATCGAAGAAGTTGGCAGACAACGACTCCAAGGCACAGAATGCACTCTTTAGTGGCCTTGTGGACAGCGAGCTTGTCAAAGTAATTGCATGCAAAACAGCCAAGGAAATTTGGGACAAGTTGCAAAGCATACATGAAGGTGATGAGAAGATTAAAGAAGCCAAATTGCAAACTCATCGCTCTCAATTTGAATCTCTTCGCATGGAGGAAAGCGAGAATGTTGACTCGTATATGCAACGAGTGAATGAAGTCACGAATGACATTCGTGGACTAGGGGAGGAGATTAAAGAGCCGGTCATCGTCAAAAAGGTTCTAAGATCTCTTCTTCCCCGGTTTGATTCAAAAGTCTCAGCCATTGAAGAAGCCAAAGATCTGAATGCATTTTCCATGGATGAATTACATGGTTCTCTAACTGCCTATGAGATGCGCATAGGAAAAACGTCTTCATCTGATAAAGAAGCGGCCTTCAAAGTTCAGAAAAAGGCAAAAGAGACTGCTGGTCATGATGTTGATTCTGATGATGATGAGCTTGAGGCTCAATTTGTTAGAAAGTTGAAGAAAGGAAGCAATGGCAAGTACAAAGGGAAGCTACCCTTTAAATGCTTCAATTGTGGAGGTATTGGTCACTTTGCTGCGAAGTGTCCCCTAAAAGAAGACAATGATAATGACTCTTATGCTGAAAAGAGTAAAGGAAAGAGAAACTTCAGAAAAAGGGGCAAAGCTAAAAACTTTCTATGTCAACAAGATGACAGCACGTCTGAAACTTCAGACGATGATGAATCAACCGAAGCTCTCTTCATGGTCACTGTTGAAGAAGAAGAAGAGCTAGATCCGGAAGAGGATGAGGAGGCTGAAGTCAATCTTGAAGAGGAACTCATAGCCGCACTTGAGGAGCTAAGCATTGAACGCAAATCAAGTAAGAAAAATCTGAAACTTCTCCATGAATCTGAAAGTTCTATTATTGCTTTGAAAACTCAAGTAGAAGAATATAAAAGAATGGTAGAAGTCCTTGAAAACCAAATAAGTATCAAAAAGGAAGAGGCTATGAAACTTGAAACTGAGATCGCTAGAGCAAAGGCTGAAAATTTAGAAAATAGCAAAAAACTCAAAGCGCTCCAAGCGATTGAAGGGACTATGAAACTCAATGAACTACTGAAAGTTCAAAGACCTGCCCACTTCAGATTTGGTCTAGGATTTGAGAAAGGTGAATCCTCTAAGATTGCACCTCCTAAAAGGAAAGAGCTTGTGAAGCAAGTCACTGCACCTTCTAACTCTATGAAGCCCACTCAACCTAGAAAGGAGTCCATTCCTGTTAGAAAGGTAATGAAGACTAACCAGCCACAAAGAAGATACAAATTCTATGGTTATTGCTTTCATTGTAATATGTTTGGACATAAAAGACCTGATTGCAAATTCTATGTAAGAAACAGTCCATTTGTGACTAGGAATCCTTTTTCAATCCTAAGTAGCCACAAAATTGAGTGCTATATGTGTCATAATTATGGACACTTGGCTAGGGATTGTAGGTTGCCTATTGCTAACCAATTTCAGGTTGAAAAGAAACCCAAGTTAGTTAAGGCTTGGAGGGCAAAGAAAAGGGAAGGTAGTCCCAAAGAATCTCTCATTGTGCAAACGGCATTCAATGCACAAAAGAAGACAGCACCATGGGTCCTTGATAGTGGTTGTTCAAGCCATATGACTGGTGATAAAGAGAAATTCATCAAATTACAGCACTATGAAGGCGGTTCAGTGAAGTTTGGCAACAATGATGGTGCCAAAATCTGCGGAAAAGGTGTTATTCAGCTTATGGCAAACAAGATCAGATCGGAAGAAGTCTTATATGTGTCTAGATTGAGACACAACCTGCTTAGTGTGAGCCAGATCTGTGACAAGGGTCACGAAGTTATCTTCACTAAGAATGGGTTTGCCATCAAGAAGAGTAGCAACGGCAAAACAGTGGCAACTGGATCAAGAACTGCTGGAAATCTCTATACACTGTCAGATGGAGCTGAAAAGACCTGCTTGATGAGTCGGACAGAGGAAAGTTGGTTGTGGCACAAACGCCTTGGGCATCTAAGCTTTGATAACATGTCAAAGATTTGCAATTCAAAGGCTGTAAGAGGCATGTCTAAAGTTGAAAAGCCTTCCAATCCCATTTGCGACTCTTGCCAAAAGGGAAAGCAAACGAGGGTTATGTTCAAGTCAAAGGAGCATCATTCCAAGAAACCTCTTGAGCTAGTGCACACTGATCTCTGTGGACCGATGCGAACTCAAAGCACCAATGGAGATAAGTATTTCATGTTATGCATTGATGATTATACTCGTATGACATGGGTATTGTTTCTTAAGCATAAGCATCAAGCACTTGATCGTTTTAAAGTGTTTAAAGCACAGGTTGAAAATCAATTGGAAAAACGTATCAAGATTTTAAGGTCTGATCGTGGAGGCGAGTTCACATCTGAAGAGTTCACTAAATATTGTGAACATCATGGCATTCAAAGACAGTACTCAGCCCCTAGAACTCCACAGCAAAATGGAGTAGTGGAACGGAAGAATCGCACCGTACAAGAGATGGCTCGTACGATGCTAAGTGAAAGCAAGATGGCTGACAAGTATTGGAAAGAGGCAATTCATACGGCTGTATACATTCAAAACCGATGCTTGATCAGGCCACATGAAGACAAAACTCCCTATGAGCTATGGTTTGGAAGAAAAGCAACAGTCAAGCACTTCAAAGTCTTCGGCAGCAAGTGTTACATCAAGCGGCTCGAACAAAATCCGGGCAAATTTGAAGAAAGAGCTGACGAAGGTATATTTCTGGGTTACTCCTCTACTAGCAAGGCATATAGGTGTCTTAACAAAAGAACCAGAAAAATCATAGAAAGTGCTGATGTTAGAATTGATGAAAACTATGAAGCAAAGAATGGAACTCATAATGACAGTCCAGTTTATGAGGACTCGAGTGAGATTGATGATGAGATGGCTGAATCTAATGATTCTGAGAAATCAAAGGATGACTCAGAAGATACTTCACCTAAGAAGCACATCACTTGGGTAGAGCAACACCCTAAGGATCAAATCATTGGAGATCCTAAGGCAGGCGTTCAAACTAGACAAAGTGTAGTTAGCAATTACTCACTTGTGTCCACCATTGAACCCAAGACTGTGGCTGAAGCCAGTCTCGATTAAAGTTGGTTGAAAGCTATGCATGAGGAAATGTGCAGGAATTTTGCTGAAGAGATGACGAAAGAATTTGAGATGATTTTCACGAAACCTCTGCCAAAGGAAGTTTTCGAGTATCTCCGGAAAAAGTTAGGAGTTACTCACTCTCCTAAACCGTAGGAGTTGTGCTTGAAAGGGGGAGCAATGCATTCATTGAATATCCTATTCGCTCCTCGGTTTGGTCCCTTTGGACTTGTTGTCAAAGGGGGAGAGATGTTATGCTATGAAAGCTAGGGAGAGATGTTATGCTATGATAGCAAGGAGAAATGTTATGCTATGAAAGCTAGGGGGAGATTGTTGACAGTGCATAGTTGTTATTTCAGAATTTCAGAATTGGTTCCAAGTGAGTGTTGAAAAGAACTTGGAAGAGCTGCAAGCTGGAGTTGAAAGTGTTGAAGTTCCAATAGTGTTGCCAACAATTCCAAAGGGGGAGATTGTTGGAATTTGAGATGACTTGAGAAGTCTTTTGATGAATTAAAGTAATTAGTATCTCAAGTATGGTTTTGAGTTGGAATTATTGTCAACACATTGTCACAAGCATGATGATAGTAGGCTAGTGTTGATAGAGCAGAAAAGAAGAAACAGAATTGAAACAGTCAGGAATTAAGAATTCCTGATGCAGAGCACGCGGTCGACCGGGCTATTCATGCGGTCGACCGAGAAAGAAGAAACCTGCAGAAACAGAAAAAAGGCACCTCTCAGTTATTTTCGTGACACAGTGTGTCTTCGGTCGACCGGGACCCCAGGATGTCGACCGAGCTCGAAATTGTCTGTTTTCCAGTTAGTGTCTTCGGTCGACCGACCAAGACAGGATGTCGACCGAGCACGGGAACCAGAGTTGCGCAGAATTAGAAGTTGAGCACGAAAATTCAGCATTCTTATCTAATTTGTTTGGGACTCTTTCTAAACGAATTGTAGCCCGTTTTAAATACAATTAAGGGTTATCAAAACCTATAAAAAGGCATGTATGGGTCGTTCTAAAGATACATCAGAAGAGACACTAGAAGAGAAGAGTTTTAGAAAGAAAATAGAGAGAGTTTTGGAGAGAAGAAGGGTGCTGGTGCTGTGTTGCTGTGTTGCTGCATTATCAGACGTTTTCTACAGCAATTGTGGACGAGATTATGCTCTAGAAGATGGTGATTCGTCCATGAGTTAAGTGTCTCTCTTTTATGCTTTAGATTTCAATTTGTAAGGGATTGAGAAAGAGAGAATTGTAGAGGGGAAGGGCTGTAGACAGAGTTAATATTCTATTCTGTTTTTACATCAAGTTGGTGCTTGGTGTTTGGGGTTTGGTGATCCTATCTGTTGGTGCAGATAAATTGTAAAGGGAGTCGGTGCTTCCTAGATAGTTGGTGCTATCTGAAACTAAGGGTTGGTGCTCTTTGTCGTTGGTGCGACTAAATAAGATTCAGATCTGTCCCGGATTGGTGTTCGGACAGTCTTTGAACCGTGGACGTAGCCTTTCGGTGAACCACGTTAAATCTGGTGTCATTGTGTGGTTTGACTTGTTTTGTTGTTGAATTGGACCTGTTTCTAGAAATCACTGATTCACCCCCCCCCCTCTCAGTGATCGCGGTATCCAACAGTAATATCATGCCAAAAATTGAGTATAAAGGAACTCATATAAGAAAGGGAAATATAACTAGCATAACCATAGTTAAGGTTTCAAGTTAAACAATACACAACATAAGTTAAGTTTTACATTTCCAAAAGATAGCCAACAAAGGCTAATAGCAAGTCCCAAAAGATAAAAGATCAACTCTCAAAATGTTTCGCATCTCATGACCCATCCTGACATCTAATTGACATCGTTGGGCTGCCACTCCCGTTCAACCGGCTGACCTACAGCCGCCTCCTCGTGCTCCTCCTCAAGGGTAGCGAAACCTAGATCTGAGCACCAAAACGAAAGGGTCAAACACGACAGTCTGGCAAGCAAAAGAATGAAGTATAATCATGCTATAACAATAATTTTGAATAAATAAAACAACATTGTACGATAAAGAGGAGTTGTGTAAGACAAAGCATTTGGATAGCAATACCATTTATAAAATCCTTTCATTAATAAATATGACCATTCAAGAAACACTTTGGCAACCACATATAGCTCTATTCTTTGTCACACGAAGTGACAAGAGCACTCATGGGCCTCCGTCACGTAAAAAGTGAAAGGAGACACTCGTGGGCCTCCATCACACAAGGTGAAGGGAGACACTAATATAACATAACATATTTTGCAGTAGCTTAGTAAACTGAGGACCGCACACAAATCCCGCCGCGGAATGGGCTAAACAAGCAAGCATGAACGTACGTATTTACCAATCCCAGTTGGTGCAATATTTAAGGACCCAAGGCGGTTGATCAGACCGGCAATGGTCGTCCAAGCTAAGTGGAGCCGACACCAAAAATACACACTCTCAAAACCATTTTTGACACTTCAAATTTTGGAAACTACTCACTCTAAATCAAGTTCACGCACACTAGTTCTCTTTGGCTCATGGGCTCACACTACATAGCTCTGGCCCCATCTTGCCTCAAGGATTTATTTTCAAAATAGTAATCCCAACACATTGTGTATAAAAACACCATCCACTCAATAATTCCCAAATGGGTTTGAAAAATAAAAACTTTGAGAAAACATTTCTCTTCAAATTGATACGAATCATAGGATGGGAGATTGGTTTCATAAATCATGATTTAACATCAAGACCTTGAGACCGTAATCGTCGAATCGTGTACACTTTGAAATCCTATGTCGATCATTCGTTTAGATGGTGCTCAAAATTTTAAATGACATTAAGGATATCAAGGTGTACACTTCGACTAAGAAGGGTCCACAAGTGATTGGAGTAGTAAACCTCTCCATTCTCTTCATTAATTTCCATAACCAATATATTTCAAATTTTCCTTATTTCTTCCAAGCAAGTCTTTGGATTAAGCATACATCCATTAGTGAGAGAGAGTATTCAGCCCATCCAAATTAAATAGGACATCAAACAGCTCCATCGAATACAAGAAACCATGCAAAAATAGGCCCAAAACAAAAATGGGCAGTGGCTGGGCCCGCTCTAGAGCGAGCCTGCCCTCTGTTTGGCACGGCTGGGAGCATTTCCTTCACTGTTTTGAGGTGATTTTCATCCCTTTTTGAAACCTCTTTTTCCCTCCTTCACATCCAACAACTTTCCAACATTAAGAATCAGATTGATCAAGCCTCATTCATTCTCCATTCAACATTAAATCAAAATATCACATCTCATTTACAGATTTAACATGAAAATCAGAAATTATTTATAAGTAAGATGTAAAAACTGAACTGAACTTTCAAATGGAGAGTTCTTAACAAAGAAACCAGGCATTTTCATGCTAATATAAACAAAGTCATTTCCAAAACTGAGCATAAATCAAACACTACAATCTTCTAAAAATCAAGCTTTAAACAACTAATTAGATCATTCAAATGGAACACATTTTTCAAATCAAAACTATATAAACATAAATAGATTTCAAACGCATGCATAGTCATAACTCATTCATTCACTTGCCTTTGGTCCAAAGTGCACTCAAAGATCTCTCCCAAACACACCACTCCTAGCTGAACCTCCAAGCTACAAAATCCATGGAAACTATCTCAAGAAAATTCCCAGATTTTTGAAATAAATGGGTTCTTCAAGAACCACATTGCATGCATGATAAAAAGCTTCTCAAGGGTCTAAAGAACCCAATCCTAAAAGAAGAAATCAAGGTCTTACCTAGAGAGTCTCTAACCAAGGAAAGGAGTTGGAAGAAGAAGTTGTTCCAGCAGAGATTCTCCAAAAATGGTGTCAATGGCAAGCTTAGGTGCTGAGGGAAAGAAATGCATAACCAGATCTTCACTTTGGTAAGGTTTCATAGACATGCAGAGGAGAGAAGGTGTTGAAATGGAGAAGAAAGACTCTCTCTCTCAGCTGGGTTGTTGCAGGAATGAAAATGGAGAAGAAACCCACGTTGGCTAGTTTATAACTTAAGTGGGCTGTGGACCCCATTGGCCCCAACTTGACATGGCTGGATCATTGACTTGTGGGTCTCGGATGCGATCGACGAAAGAGGGAGAAATGATCGTCGAAATATCTAATTTCAAAAAATACCATTTTCACATGATTTTGCAAACATTGAAATTCATGCACAGATTTCAAGGTAAAAAGCATGTTTAACCCTTTTGCGCAAAATTGCAATTTCGGTCTTTCGAAAATGGATGAAGTGAGCATAAAAGTTGTAAATGTCATTTTTATAAATCAGGAGGTTTAAAAATCATAATTCATCAAGAATCAAGAATAATTTCCCTAACACACACATGGGTCCCACGGGCTAAAATTAACGACTCTCGAAAATTCCCCAAAGCTATGGAAAATCTATCGAGCTCACAATCTAGGCTAAACGTCATCTAATCGTACTTAAGATCTAATCTCGGCTTAAACAACGTTAATCAAAACAAACCTGAATCGGGGTCTGACAATAGTGCTAAAGACACTACAGCCATGATTTCCTATCCTGTATTGTCGACTTCCCGGACTGCCGGCTTCACGAAGTGGTTCGCAAAGAGCCTTTTGGCATATCGGGGGCTTTCCAAGAAGGAGCTTGGGGGCTTTCCAAGAAGGAGCATGATGTGAAGCTGTCGTCTGAAAGGCCTTGAAAAGTCGGATGGCGTCCGGTGAGAGGAAGTTTGGGCCTTCCTTTCTGGAGAGAAGCACAAGATAGGCTTTCTCGGTGACCACGACGTCATTGGTTCTGAAGCTGTTCGAGAAATACCTGATGAGGCTTTAGAGCAGCTAGAACAGGAGGAAGCTGAGCTTGAAGCTTGGATGCAAACGGCACAGAGGCGAGCTTCCGTGGAGTCTACTGATAAGGGTAGACCATCCAGCGAGGAGTCAAGTGAGAGACCTGACTCTGACAGTGGGGTAGGTTCTTCTAGGAAGCAAGCCCATAGAGTTAAGAGGAAGAGGAGTCAGCATCGCAGCAAGGAGCAACACGAAAACTCTCCTGATATGGAAGTCCCTCTTACTATCAATGAGGAGGTGCCAGGGAATGCTAACGAGCCTCCAGAAAAGAGGAGCCGAGAAGAAGAGACCGTCAGTGAAGGTATGATTCTTCCTCTTTCTCTTTCCGTTTCTTTTCATGGAATTTTCCATGTTCTGATTTGCTTCCTACTTCTGTTTTTCTCTTTTTTTTTTTGTTTTAGCAGAGGAAGAAGACTTGGTGATGCCTGAGGTCCCGACCAATGAGGCGTTGACGGATCCTGTGGGGGAACCTGAAGAAGAACTAAGGGACTCTAGAGTGAATCCAGAATCTCAAATTGGTATAACTTCTTTTTTTTTTTTGTTTCTATGACTTAATTTGCTAACATTTTTTTTTTGTCAGCTGATTTGCCACAGGATTCCGATGACTTTGAACCATCGACGAACACAAATGTTGATGATGCTTCCGATGAGTTCATGGAGGAAGAGAGTGTTCCACCAGTCGTCAAAGAAGGTACTTTATAGTAATAACCCTGATAATGATTTTCAAACAGGATCATATTCATACCTTTTTGTGTTTCATTGGCAGGTTTTGAAGTGACAGAAGAGAGTCCATCGCTTCCTTCAGAACCAAAGCAAGGGATGCCAGAGGTTGATCCAGAGGTAGAGACCCCTACAACCAGTTCTGACACAGCAAAGGCAAGAACTCGTGATGAGATTCCTTCCCCGCTTGCTTCAATTGGAAAGAGTTCTTTTGTTACTCTTCCAACGGGGCATGACCTGAGCAGCTGACCGACAGAGCGGGACGAATCTTCATCTGGGCCATCTCTTCTATTTGCGAAGAAGGTGTTGGCACGGGTTTCAAGCTCTTGGATTGAGACTCTCCTTTTTGGACACTTGGATGTCGGATTTGGTATGATCCAGCATGTGCAGGAGATTCTCACTGATGCCGAAGAAGTTGGTCTAGACGTCATAGGTGCCAGGGCTATCGTTGATAGGATCATTGCAATGGGTGACAAGTGGTTTGAGACCATGGACTTCCCTGATGACCAGTTCTTCAAGGAGATGTTCTTAGATCCTGCTAACAGGGCTAGGTCTGACCTAAATGAGGCTACACAAAGCAGGAAGCAGGTAGTCCAAGAGAAGAACTTAGAAGAGTTAGCCATCATCGGGTTAAGGCACGACCTTAACATCCTTGATAGGGAGGTCGATGAGGCCAGGAAACGTCTTGAGCATTTGAAGGCACAAGTCGCTACCAAGTGGGCTACTATAACATAGGCTCGTGACAAGGAGAGTGCTCTGATTCGCCAGGTCGCAGATGCTGATCAAGTTCTCAAAAGGAAGTTTCAAGAAGACAAACAATGGAAAATTGCTCGGGATAAGCTTCCCGGTATAAAAGAAGGGTTGCAGCCTTCTCCAGCATCTCATGGCAAGTTCCTGAAGAAGCGTGCCTTGGAAACTATGATGGCTAAGGCCAAGAGTTTGCTTGAGGAGCTAAAACTTTGGCTGGAGACCATTTTTGGCTGAGCTCCTGATTTTTTGTAGCAGAAACTATCCTTCTTTTTTTTTGGTACCACATGTGTTTTTTTTTTTGGTACTCTTTTTTTTTTGTGTAGTGCTTGTAAACACTTTTTTCTTCCTTTTTGTACCACATGTATTTTTTTCAGTAATCTTTTTTTTTTGTTTTCCATATGCTCACTTAAATCTTTTTGTGATAAAAGCAATTGCTAAATGGGATTTGATCAAAAGTTTGTCATTTTGTGAAAATCTTTGGTCAAATGATTGTTTTGGCATGGGAGTCAGATTTTGTTTGTGGCATGAGAGCCAATTTTGGCATGGGAGCCGGTTTTTTGTGGCATTGATAGCCGGTTTATGGCATTGATAGTCGGGTTTTTTTGAAAGCCAAGTTTTGGTTGGTGGCATTGATAGCCGGTTTTGTTTTGTGGCATTGATAGCCGGTTTGTTGGCATTTATAGCCGGTTTGTGGCATTTATAGCCTATTTTGGTGGCATTTATAGCCAGTTTTGGTGGCATTTATAGCGGTTTTGGTTTTCAAAATGCAAGTATCGACTAAAAGTCACCTCCTTGCTGAATGGTCTTGCAAGTATCGATGGAATGTCGCATCCTTGCTCATTCGATTGCGAGTATCGATGGAATGTCGCATCCTTGCTCATTCAGTTGCGAGTATCGATGGAATGTCGCATCCTTGCTTTTTAAAAATTTTGATTTTGCGGGTACTGACTTGGTGTCTTTTCCCTACATTTTTTGAATTTTGCGGTTTTCTCGAACCTTTTGGTAGTGGATATCAACTGCAATGTTGCATCTCTACGATTTCTTGGTTTTCGAACCTTTGAAATTTGGGTTGTGGATATCAACTGAAGGACTGATGAGGTCTTCATTTCGTCGAGCACAAATGCTTTTGACCACTTGGAGAAATAATCCGTAGCGGCGAAGATGAAGTGATGTCCTTTGCTTGAATGGGGAGAAATAGTGAAAGAAACTGCGATTCAGATCTGAATTAGCGGAAGACATTCATGGCTAATTTGTAACATGACAGATTTTAAAAATCTGATTTGGGCAGCATAAATCAGCCATAGTAATCGCATGAGAACTCCATGAATTCATGACCAACAAGTGTATAATTAAAGGAGAATGAAGAAGACTATTACCTCGAAGATTTGTAGACTTCAAATCTCTGAAAAAATAGATCCAAAGGCCCGAACTCAGACTTGCAATTAGCAAACAAGTTGCTGGAATTTTCTGCACTAGTATTGCCTTTGATCTTCTCCTCTATTTCACTTCCAAATCTGATTGGCTAAGATGGTGGGATCTTAATCTAGGAATTAAGAACTATTTCTCCAAGGAAAAATCTCAGACCTTAACTTTCTTCAATGAAGAAGAAAGAGCTTCAAGGGCTGGACAGTGTGGGACTCTTCCTTTCATAGGCTTGGACGTCCAAAGGGGGGTGATGTTTCTTTTATAGAAACTTTGAGGAAACCTTTCCTAAAAGTTTATCTCTCCTAATTCTCATGGATGTCCTAAAAGGAAAGACTTATTTCCTTTAAGAAATACTCCAATTAGAAAAGGAAACTAAAAGGAACTTCCCATGTAATTAGTAATCCTAGTTGTAGAACACTTACTAATTTTAAGTTCCTGATCCAAAAAGGAAACTTTCTCATAGGAATACTATTCCAAAGAGGAGTCCAACCTTTCAAGTAGAGAGACCTACTTAAAATTGGAAACCTTACCCATGGAAATCCTATTATGGACGTCCCTCATGATAATGCATACCATGGCTCACATACAATTTATCTAGAATTAAATTCATGTATGCCATCAAAGGCCTATTTGAATTTAAACTCAAAATTATTTTTCCACTAAAATAATTCAACCAAATGTTATCTAAACATTTTAGGAAACCATGCCAATCTTGGAAAGTGACTAGAGAAGGGACCAAAAGACATATTTGTAATTGGCTCCCAAAATGACCAAAATGTCCATGCTAAACCCATAGCAACATAAAGACCATTTTAACCTTAACTCATTCCACTAAAGAGTTATGGTTGAACTCCAAGGACAAATATATAATATAATAAGCTCGTCATAAAATGACGGTTGTCTTCAACCTACTAAGTGTAATGACTTGAATGCCCCTCTATGTAACATCTATAATCGAGTCAGGTTATCACATGTACTATCAACCTTCCCGATTACATCTAAACCTTAGAACTTCATATCCTTAAACATAATCATCATTCGAATATCATTCTCTTGATCCAGGGAGCGACCCACAAGTTCAATATCCATATGGAACATCCATATACTAAGATCTTAGATTTTGATGATTAATCGGATAATTCTAAGGGGACGATTATTCCATCATCAGATGGCATAGATTCTATATTGCATCTGCACGTCCCAACTGATCAAGTCCGAGTACCCAAAAGACAGAGCTGTTGACCCATGAAAAGAATCTCACCCATAGTGTATTAAAGCACAAGAACTTGACTTCGTCAGTTCATCCACAAATACTCAAGATTAAGAGCACCGGTCACTCAGTAGCATGAGGTGACTTGATCTCTCTTTGTGATAGTACTATTTTAGAGATCACACCTACAATGGTCCTATTCAATGCATTGCATATGCACTAATGAGATGAATCCGGGAAAGCCCTCCCATGACTTAGGTAAGTCACCCTGAATACAGGAGAGTCTCTCATTATAACTTATACCAAGATGAAGTGCCCAGCTCCATCTTTCAGTTATGAACAAATATAATGTTTCCAGTTGTCCAAGAATCAGACCTATCTGTGCGTAGACACTACACATCTAATTCATTTACTAGAAACAATGGGCCTTACACAACCATACATATATACATGTTTAAGCATAAAAGAGTCTTTCATTAAATAACCAGTAAATATCCAGTAACAAAAGATGAGAGTGCAGCTAGTGGGCTTTAGGGCATACACCAATCCCAACAAACTCCCACTTGCACTAAAGATCACTACTTCCTAACACCCATAGACTCAACATGAGAAGTGAAGACTTTCTCAGTAAGAGTCTTAGTGAATGGGTCAGCTAAGTTATTTGCTGAAGCAATATGCTCTACCACTATCTCTCCATCCTGAATGAATTCCCGGATCAAGTGGTACTTTCTCTGAATGTGCTTGCCTTTCTTGTGATTCCTGGGCTCTTTGCACTGTGCTACAGCACCAGTGTTATCGCAGTACATGACAATCATTTTATGCACTGCAGGAACAACTCCTAATCCCAACAGGAATTTTCTGAGCCATACCGCTTCCTTCGCAGCTTCCGATGCCGCCACATACTCTGCTTCCATGGTAGAATCAGCTATACAGGATTGCTTGACACTTCTCCATGATATAGCCCCTCCTGACATAGTAAAGACGTACCCTGAGGTAGACTTTCTGGCATCACTATCAGATTGGAAATCAGAGTCTGTATACGCCAATGGCCTTAGATCATCTGCTCGAAAGGTTAGCATATAATCTTTCGTTCTCCGAAGATACTTGAATATATGCTTAACAGCTGTCCAATGCATACGTCCAGGGTTTGACTGATATCTGCTAACCATGCCAACGGTAAAGCAAATATCTGGTCTAGTACATAACATAGCATACATGAGGCTTCCAACAGCGGATGCATATGGAACTCTCCTCATGCTCTTTGTCTCTTCAGATGTCTTTGGACATTGATCTCGAGACAGTGGTACTCCATGTCTAGAAGGTAGGAGGCCCTTCTTGGAGTCATGCATGTTAAACTTGACCAATATCTTCTCAATATATGAAGATTGGGATAAGGCTAACATCTTATTCTTACGATCACGCAAAAGCTTGATCCCTAAGATATAGCTGGCCTCACCCAAATCCTTCATCTGAAATTGAGAGGATAACCAAACCTTTGTGGATGACAATAAGCCTACATCATTTCCTATAAGTAATATGTCATCTACATACTGAACCAAAAATGTAACTGCTTTCCCATTTCCTTTCTTATACACACACGGTTCATCAATGTTTTGATCAAAGCCAAAAGATTTGACTGCCTGATTAAACTTGATATTCCATGCTCTAGATGCTTGCTTCAGTCCATAAATGGACTTCTTAAGTTTACAAACCATGTTATCTTGGCCACTAGCAATGAAACCCTCTGGTTGCATCATATAGATGCATTCGTCAAGACTTCCATTAAGAAAAGCTGTCTTGACATCCATCTGCCATATCTCGTAGTCATAATGACATGCGATGGCTAAGAGAATCCTTATGGATTTAAGCATAGCCACTGGTGAAAAGGTTTCCTCATAATCGATACCCTCTTTCTGAGTATATCCTTTCGCCACCAGTCTTGCTTTAAAGGTTTCCACCTTCCCATCCACTCCTCTCTTTCTCTTGTAGATCCACTTACACCCTATGGGTTTAATCCCTTCAGATGCATCTACAAGTTCCCAGACTTGATTGGAATACAAAGAATCCATTTCAGATTTCATCGCTTGCTGCCACATGTCAGCATCTATATCCGTTACTGCTTCATCATAACTAGTAGGATCCTCAACCAGATCTTCAGAGTCTGTCTTAAAAGACACTCCTAGATGTCTTTCTGGCTGTCTAGAAATTCTCCCACTACGACGAGGCTCCGGAGTGTTTAAAGGAATATCTTGTTCATCTACTGTCTCAGGATCTGGTACAGATGTTATAGGAGATCCTGGAAGAATCTCCTCAAGGGTTTCTTTACAACTAAGCTCTTGGTGCATCATACAATCATCCTCCAAGTACCTAGCATGAGTGCTGATGAGCACTTTTTGCTCCTTTGGATGATAAAAGATGCCACCTCTCGTTCCCTTAGGATACCCAATGAAGTAGCACATTTCTGATCTGGGTTCCAGCTTGGTAGCTTTATCATTTAGTACATAGGCTGGACAACCCCAAATGTGGATATGTCTTAAACTAGGTTTTCGACTTGTCCACATTTCTTGGGGTGTACTAGGTACTGATTTAGAAGGTACCAGATTTAAAATGTATGCCGCTGCTTCTAGGGCATATCCCTAAAAAGATATCGGTAGGGTTGCATGACTCATCATGGACCTTACCATATCAAGAAGGGTACGGTTTCTTCTCTCTGCTACACCATTTTGCTGGGGTGTACCTGGTGCAGACAACTGAGACACAATCCCATGTTGTGTGAGGTACTCCTTGAATTCACCCAGGAGGTACTTGCCACCTCGATCAGATCGAAGGGCTTTGATATGTTTTCCTAGTTGTAGCTCCGCCTCAGCCTTGAATTGTTTGAACTTATCAAACGCCTCAGACTTACGATGCATTAGGTATACATATCCATATCTAGAGTAATCATCGGTGAAGGTGATGTAATACTCATACCCTCCACGAGCCGGTTTGTTCATAGGACCACACACATCAGTGTGAATCAATTCTAACAACTCCTTTGACCTTAGTCCCTTTCCAGAGAATGATCGTTTGGTCATCTTTCCCTTGAGACAAGATTCGCACTGAGGAAAATGTTCGAAATCTAATGAGCTCAAAGGCCCATCTTCTACCAACCTCTGAATCCGTTTTAGGTTAATGTGACCCAAACGTAAGTGCCAAAGATATGTGTCATTGATTGAAGATACCTTCCTCTTAAGGGAAGTTGAGTTTTCTTGTTGTACATTATGCAGTGTGGGAGCAATAGGATATATATAAAATAAGTTGTCATGTATTCTACCGGAACATATAATATTTCCATCTCTACTGATATCAATACCAAATGGAAAGAAACCGAATAATTAAATTCAATTAATCTGGAAACTGAAATTAAATTCTTCCTCATGTCCGGAACATAGAAAACATTATTTAAAACTAATATCCTATTACATGGAAAATGTAAGGTAACTACTCCTACTGCAACTGCCCAAACTTTAGCTCCAGTTCCGACTCTAAAGGCAAACTCTCCTTTCTCAATTCTCTGCATTATCTGAAACCCCTGCAATGAATTGCAGATATGATTAGTGGCTCCTGAGTCTACTATCCATGAGTCAGTAGAATCAACCACTAGACAAGTTTCAATGTAGTATGAAAAAGATGTACCTTTCATAACTGAGGCCAGGAACTTGGGACAATCTTTCTTCCAATGACCTTTGAGGCCACACTTGAAGCATTTCCCTTTGGGCTTTCCATCTATACCCTTGTCCTTCTTATTTCCAGCATTGTCCTTTTTCTGCCCTTTTCCCTTATTCTGCTTCTTCTTGAACTTCTTCCCTTTCGGGTTTAGTTTAGAGGAAGACTGGAAAAAATGAGCTTGGGCTTTGGGCTTCATGATGGCCTCTGCCGCTTGGAGTTCTTTCATTAACTCAGGTAGAGTCATGTCCATCTTGCTCATATTGAAATTGAGCTTGAACTGATTGAAAGAGTCCGGCAGAGTTTCGAGAATCATGTCAGTTTGACTCCCTGCATCAATCTCAGCCCCTAGAATCTCAGCTTCATTGAAACAATCCATCAGCTTGAGCATATGCTCTCTGACAGGTGTTCCCTCAGCCATCCTAGCATTCATGATAGTCCTCATAGCAGCTTGCCTAGCTGGCCTGCTCTTGTCTGCGAACATCTCAGACAAGGACATCATGATTTCATAGCCTGTGTCCATATGCTCGTGCTGTGTTTGCAACACGTTGGACATGGAAGCGAGCATGTAGCATTTGGCCATGCTATTCTCTTTCTTCCATTTCCTCTCAGCCTCTCGCTGGTTATCAGTAGAATTAGCATCAATATCGGGACAGTTTTCCAGCAAGACATACTTGTACTCCTCAGCAGTGAGTACTATGTCAAGATTTCTCTTCCAATCTACGTAGTTAGGGCCAATCAGTTTATTCTCACGATGAATGCACATCAACGGACTAAAAGAATCTTTACCCATCTCTCTTTGGATATGAAACGATTTATAATTAGACATGCAGTATAAATGTAATATGCATATGGTGCTTGTTACAAAAGGAAAAACAAAGCACAAAACTTTTTACATTATTCAACCTCAATCATAATGTATCAGTGTTTTAACCTCCTCATAGACCCTCCATCGAAGGGATGGCCGAGCCTACAGTCACGTTGAATTAAGGCATACTTATTTGGATTATCACTATCTGGATACACATCCAGTGGTAGTCCAATCACTGATTGGTTTGGCCTCATATGATAAATAACCTTTAACTCCTAGGGAGAGGTCATTACCGTCTTATGTCAAGTGTATAACCATCTCTTATGAAATTTCCCAGAATGTCTATGATTAAGTCTTCCGAAGGGAAGAGACTTTTATCCATCCTAGAAGTGACCTTTAGTAAAGAGCTCCACCGAAGGGATGGCCGCTCCCACGAACACTTCATTGACATTCTATAGAAGTGATCTTTAGTAAAGAACTCCACCGAAGGGATGGCCGCTCCTACTAACACCTCATTACGAATATTCACATTAGTTCACCCATTAACCCATCAAAGCAGTCTTTAGTAAAGAACTCCACCGAAGGGATGGCCGCTCCTACTAACACTTTAATGAGATAACATGAACCGAAAATGGAAGGCCGTGGGGTCTTTCCTAAAACCCCTCTCCCACTTGATTATTTATCACTTGGGTTTATACTTTTTGACCTTTACATTGTTTTACTCAAAAGCTCTTTTTAAATCTAGCAAACTTGGTTAATTAAATTTATGACTTAAGTCATCTTAAAATTAAATAACCTTTGCTTTAAAACATTTGAGCAAATCCCTTCAAAGAGTCAAAAGCCTATCTTGGGTTATGAAAACCCATAGGTAGCATCTAATTAGATTTTAGTTTAGCCTTCTTTGGAAACCAAGGGTACCAAGGTAAACTAAATCCTATCCAATTTTAAACCTTAGACAAATAGAAGGTGCTGGTCTAAGTTCCGTTTAAAACAATTTGCCAAACTAAAAACAATCTAATACAATAAAGATGCCGATTTTAGAACCTAATGGTGGCCATGTTTATAGGTGACAATTATAGCAATTATATAAAGCACTCATCCATGCATTCCATATATAAAAGCAAATAAAAGTATGCAATCCTTGATGGCTCCTTGCTCTTCGGACTTGTAATCCTTATCGAACTAGGACATCAAGAATAGGTCTCATCTTTCACCAAGAAGTCTTGTCTCCTCCACCACTAAGGAGTCCGGTTACTTGCAACCTTTCTTGAAACTTTCTTCTTCTTGCTCGAACCAATAAATTAAATTTATACAAGCAAACCCATAAAAAACAAAAACCCAAATTACATTGGAGATACCTATGCTTTTCAAGAAAGCTTACATCAAGACTAGTTGGAATAATAGTAAAGAAAGAATTACAACTTCCTATGATTGCTAAACACGCAATCGTACACTTTCCAACTAATGAAAAAACATCCAAATCCACATAACAATCATGCAAACCATCAAGGATGTAATGCATGGCTGCAAACAAAGAGGTTAGTGCATGCAAACACACTATGTGCATCATTAAACAAATCTGGAAAATAAATTCCAGCAATGTTAATGAAACTTGCACACAACATGCATCACAACATAACTTTAATAGGGTGCCACCATGCCCATAATCAATCTAGGATTAATTATACACAACATGGGATCATGATTTCACATGGAGTGGCTCTGATACCACTGAAAGAAACTGCGATTCAGATCTGAATTAGCGGAAGACATTCATGGCTAATTTGTAACATGACAGATTTAAAAAATCTGATTTGGGCAGCATAAATCAGCCATAGTAATCGCATGAGAACTCCATGAATTCATGACCAACAAGTGTATAATTAAAGGAGAATGAAGAAGACTATTACCTCGAAGATTTGTAGACTTCAAATCTCTGAAAAAATAGATCCAAAGGCCCGAACTCAGACTTGCAATTAGCAAACAAGTTGCTGGAATTTTCTGCACTAGTATTGCCTTTGATCTTCTCCTCTATTTCACTTCCAAATCTGATTGGCTAAGATGGTGGGATCTTAATCTAGGAATTAAGAACTATTTCTCCAAGGAAAAATCTCAGACCTTAACTTTCTTCAATGAAGAAGAAAGAGCTTCAAGGGCTGGACGTGTGGGACTCTTCCTTTCATAGGCTTGGACGTCCAAAGGGGGGTGATGTTTCTTTTATAGAAACTTTGAGGAAACCTTTCCTAAAAGTTTATCTCTCCTAATTCTCATGGATGTCCTAAAAGGAAAGACTTATTTCCTTTAAGAAATACTCCCTAAAAGGAACTTCCCATGCAATTAGTAATCCTAGTTGTAGAACACTTACTAATTTTAAGTTCCTAATCCAAAAAGGAAACTTTCTCATAGGAATACTATTCCAAAGAGGAGTCCAACCTTTCAAGTAGAGAGACCTACTTAAAATTGGAAACCTTACGCATGGAATTCCTATTATGGACGTCCCTCATGATAATGCATACCATGGCCCACATACAATTTATCTAGAATTAAATTCATGTATGCCATCAAAGGCCTATTTGAATTTAAACTCAAAATTATTTTTCCACTAAAATAATTCAACCAAATGTTATCTAAACATTTTAGGAAACCATGCCAATCTTGGAAAGTGACTAGAGAAGGGACCAAAAGACATATTTGTAATTGGCTCCCAAAATGACCAAAATGTCCATGCTAAACCCATAGCAACATAAAGACCATTTTAACCTTAACTCATTCCACTAAAGAGTTATGGTTGAACTCCAAGGACAAATATATAATATAATAAGCTCGTCATAAAATGACGGTTGTCTTCGACCTACTAAGTGTAATGACTTGAATGCCCCTCTATGTAACATCCATAATCGAGTCAGGTTATCACATGTACTATCAACCTTCCCGATTACATCTAAACCTTAGAACTTCATATCCTTAAACATAATCATCATTCGAATATCATTCTCTTGATCCAGGGAGCGACCCACAAGTTCAATATCCATATGGAACATCCATATACTAAGATCTTAGATTTTGATGATTAATCGGATAATTCTAAGGGGACGATTATTCCATCATCAGATGGCATAGATTCTATATTGCATCTGCACGTCCCAACTGATCAAGTCCGAGTACCCAAAACACAGAGCTGTTGACCCATGAAAAGAATCTCACCCATAGTGTATTAAAGCACAAGAACTTGACTTCGTCAGTTCATCCACAAATGCTCAAGATTAAGAGCACCGGTCACTCAGTAGCATGAGGTGACTTGATCTCTCTTTGTGATAGTACTATTTTAGAGATCACACCTACAATGGTCCTATTCAATGCATTGCATATGCACTAATGAGATGAATCCGGGAAAGCCCTCCCATGACTTAGGTAAGTCACCCTGAATACAGGAGAGTCTCTCATTATAACTTATACCAAGATGAAGTGCCCAGCTCCATCTTTCAGTTATGAACAAATATAATGTTTCCAGTTGTCCATGAATCAGACCTATCTGTGCGTAGACACTACACACCTAATTCATTTACTAGAAACAATGGGCCTTAAACAACCATACATATATACATGTTTAAGCATAAAAGAGTCTTTCCATTAAATAACCAGTAAATATCCAGTAACAAAAGATGAGAGTGCAGCTAGTGGGCTTTAGGGCATACACCAATCCCAACAAACTCCCACTTGCACTAAAGATCACTACTTCCTAACCCCATAGACTCAACATGAGAAGTGAAGACTTTCTCAGTAAGAGTTTTAATGAATGGGTCAGCTAAGTTATTTGCTGAAGCAATATGCTCCACCACTATCTCTCCATCCTGAATGAATTCCCGGATCAAGTGGTACTTTCTCTGAATGTGCTTGCCTTTCTTGTGATTCCTGGGCTCTTTGCACTGTGCTACAGCACCAGTGTTATCGCAGTACATGACAATCATTTTATGCACTGCAGGAACAACTCCTAATCCCAACAGGAATTTTCTGAGCCATACCGCTTCCTTCGCAGCTTCCGATGCCGCCACATACTCTGCTTCCATGGTAAAATCAGCTATACAGGATTGCTTGACACTTCTCCATGATATAGCCCCTCCTGACATAGTAAAGACGTACCCTGAGGTAGACTTTCTGGCATCACTATCAGATTGGAAATCAGAGTCTGTATACGCCAATGGCGTTAGATCATCTGCTCGAAAGGTTAGCATATAATCTTTCGTTCTCCGAAGATACTTGAATATATGCTTAACAGCTGTCCAATGCATACGTCCAGGGTTTGACTGATATCTGCTAACCATGCCAACGGCAAAGCAAATATCTGGTCTAGTACATAACATAGCATACATGAGGCTTCCAACAGCGGATGCATATGGAACTCTCCTCATGCTCTTTGTCTCTTCAGATGTCTTTGGACATTGATCTCGAGACAGTGGTACTCCATGTCTAGAAGGTAGGAGGCCCTTCTTGGAGTCATGCATGTTAAACTTGACCAATATCTTCTCAATATATGAAGATTGGGATAAGGCTAACATCTTATTCTTGCGATCACGCAAAAGCTTGATCCCTAAGATATAGCTGGCCTCACCCAAATCCTTCATCTGAAATTGAGAGGATAACCAAACCTTTGTGGATGACAATAAGCCTACATCATTTCCTATAAGTAATATGTCATCTACATACTGAACCAAAAATGTAACTGCTTTCCCATTTCCATTCTTATACACACACGGTTCATCAATGTTTTGATCAAAGCCAAAAGATTTGACTGCCTGATTAAACTTGATATTCCATGCTCTAGATGCTTGCTTCAGTCCATAAATGGACTTCTTAAGTTTACAAACCATGTTATCTTGGCCACTAGCAATGAAACCCTCTGGTTGCATCAATAGATGCATTCGTCAAGACTTCCATTAAGAAAAGCTGTCTTGACATCCATCTGCCATATCTCGTAGTCATAATGACATGCGATGGCCAAGAGAATCCTTATGGATTTAAGCATAGCCACTGGTGAAAAGGTTTCCTCATAATCGATACCCTCTTTCTGAGTATATCCTTTCGCCACCAGTCTTGCTTTGAAGGTTTCCACCTTCCCATCCACTCCTCTCTTTCTCTTGTAGATCCACTTGCACCCTATGGGTTTAATCCCTTCAGGTGCATCTACAAGTTCCCAGACTTGATTGGAATACAAAGAATCCATTTCAGATTTCATCGCTTGCTGCCACATGTCAGCATCTATATCCGTTACTGCTTCATCATAACTAGTAGGATCCTCAACCAGATCTTCAGAGTCTGTCTTAAAAGACACTCCTAGATGTCTTTCTGGCTGTCTATAAATTCTCCCACTACGACGAGGCTCCGGAGTGTTTAAAGGAATATCTTGTTCATCTACTGTCTCAGGATCTGGTACAGATTTTATAGGAGATCCTGGAAGAATCTCCTCAAGGGTTTCTTTACAACTAAGCTCTTGGTGTATCATACAATCATCCTCCAAGTACCTAGCATGAGTGCTGATGAGCACTTTTTGCTCCTTTGGATGATAAAAGATGCCACCTCTCGTTCCCTTAGGATACCCAATGAAGTAGCACATTTCTGATCTGGGTTTCAGCTTGGTAGCTTTATCATTTAGTACATAGGCTGGACAACCCCAAATGTGGATATGTCTTAAACTAGGTTTTCGACTTGTCCACATTTCTTGGGGTGTACTAGGTACTGATTTAGAAGGTACCAGATTTAAAATGTATGCCGCTGCTTCTAGGGCATATCCCTAAAAAGATATCGGTAGGGTTGCATGACTCATCATGGACCTTACCATATCAAGAAGGGTACGGTTTCTTCTCTCTGCTACACCATTTTGCTGGGGTGTACCCGGTGCAGACAACTGAGACACAATCCCATGTTGTGTGAGGTACTCCTTGAATTCACCCAGGAGGTACTCGCCACCTCGATCAGATCGAAGGGCTTTGATATGTTTTCCTAGTTGTAGCTCCGCCTCAGCCTTGAATTGTTTGAACTTATCAAACGCCTCAGACTTACGATGCATTAGGTATACATATCCATATCTAGAGTAATCATCGGTGAAGGTGATGTAATACTCATACCCTCCACGAGCCGGTTTGTTCATAGGACCACACACATCAGTGTGAATCAATTCTAACAACTCCTTTGACCTTAGTCCCTTTCCAGAGAATGATCGTTTGGTCATCTTTCCCTTGAGACAAGATTCGCACTGAGGAAAAGGTTCGAAATCTAATGAGCTCAAAGGCCCATCTTCTACCAACCTCTGAATCCGTTTTAGATTAATGTGACCCAAACGTAAGTGCCAAAGATATGTGTCATTGATTGAAGATACCTTCCTCTTAAGGGAAGTTGAGTTTTCTTGTTGTACATTATGCAGTGTGGGAGCAATAGGATATATATAAAATAAGTTGTCATGTATTCTACCGGAACATATAATATTTCCATCTCTACTGATATCAATACCAGAATGGAAAGAAACTGAATAATTAAATTCAATTAATCTGGAAACTGAAATTAAATTCTTCCTCATGTCCGGAACATAGAAAATATTATTTAAAACTAATATCCTATTACATGGAAAATGTAAGGTAACTACTCCTACTGCAACTGCCCAAACTTTAGCTCCAGTTCCGACTCTAAAGGCAAACTCTCCTTTCTCAATTCTCTGCATTATCTGAAACCCCTGCAATGAATTGCAGATATGATTAGTGGCTCCTGAGTCTACTATCCATGAGTCAGTAGAATCAACCACTAGACAAGTTTTAATGTAGTATGAAAAAGATGTACCTTTCTTAACTGAGGCCAGGAACTTGGGACAATCTTTCTTCCAATGACCTTTGAGGCCACACTTGAAGCATTTCCCTTTGGGCTTTCCATCTGTACCCTTGTCCTTCTTATTTCCAGCATTGTCCTCTTTCTGCCCTTTTCCCTTATTCTGCTTCTTCTTGAACTTCTTCCCTTTCGGGTTTAGTTTAGAGGAAGACTGGAAAAAATGAGCTTGGGCTTTGGGCTTCATGATGGCCTCTACCGCTTGGAGTTCTTTCATTAACTCAGGTAGAGTCATGTCCATCTTGCTCATATTGAAATTGAGCTTGAACTGATTGAAAGAGTCCGGCAGAGTTTCGAGAATCATGTCAGTTTGACTCCCTGCATCAATCTCAGCCCCTAGAATCTCAGCTTCATTGAAACAATCCATCAGCTTGAGCATATGCTCTCTGACAGGTGTTCCCTCAGCCATCCTAGCATTCATGATAGTCCTCATAGCAGCTTGCCTAGCTGGCCTGCTCTTGTCTGCGAACATCTCAGACAAGGACATCATGATTTCATAGCCTGTGTCCATATGCTCGTGCTGTGTTTGCAACACGTTGGACATGGAAGCGAGCATGTAGCATTTGGCCATGCTATTCTCTTTCTTCCATTTCCTCTCAGCCTCTCGCTGGTTATCAGTAGAATTAGCATCAATATCGGGACAGTTTTCCAGCAAGACATACTTGTACTCCTCAGCAGTGAGTACTATGTCAAGATTTCTCTTCCAATCTACGTAGTTAGGGCCAATCAGTTTATTCTCACGATGAATGCACATCAACGGACTAAAAGAATCTTTACCCATCTCTCTTTGGATATAAAACGGTTTATAATTAGACATGCAGTATATATGTAATATGCATATGGTGCTTGTTACAAAAGGAAAAACAAAGCACAAAACTTTTTACATTATTCAACCCCAATCATAATGTATCAGTGTTTCAACCTCCTCATAGACCCTCCATCGAAGGGATGGCCGAGCCTACAGTCACGTTGAATTAAGGCATACTTATTTGGATTATCACTATCTGGATACACATCCAGTGGTAGTCCAATCACTGATTGGTTTGGCCTCATATGACAAATAACCTTTAACTCCTAGGGAGAGGTCATTACCGTCTTATGTCAAGTGTATAACCATCTCTTATGAAATTTCCCAGAATGTCTATGATTAAGTCTTCCGAAGGGAAGAGACTTTTATCCATCCTAGAAGTGACCTTTAGTAAAGAGCTCCACCGAAGGGATGGCCGCTCCCACGAACACTTCATTGACATTCTATAGAAGTGATCTTTAGTAAAGAACTCCACCGAAGGGATGGCCGCTCCTACTAACACCTCATTACGAATATTCACATTAGTTCACCCATTAACCCATCAAAGCAGTCTTTAGTAAAGAACTCCACCGAAGGGATGGCCGCTCCTACTAACACTTTAATGAGATAACATGAACCGAAAATGGAAGGCCGTGGGGTCTTTCCTAAAACCCCTCTCCCACTTGATTATTTATCACTTGGGTTTATACTTTTTGACCTTTACATTATTTTACTCAAAAGCTCTTTTTAAATCTAGCAAACTTGGTTAATTAAATTTATGACTTAAGTCATCTTAAAATTAAATAACCTTTGCTTTAAAACATTTGAGCAAATCCCTTCAAAGAGTCAAAAGCCTATCTTGGGTTATGAAAACCCATAGGTAGCATCTAATTAGATTTTAGTTTAGCCTTCTTTGGAAACCAAGGGTACCAAGGTAAACTAAATCCTATCCAATTTTAAACCTTAGACAAATAGAAGGTGCTGGTCTAAGTTCCGTTTAAAACAATTTGCCAAACTAAATTCAATCTAATACAATAAAGATGCCGATTTTAGAACCTAATGGTGGCCATGTTTATAGGTGACAATTATAGCAATTATATAAAGCACTCATCCATGCATTCCATATATAAAAGCAAATAAAAGTATGCAATCCTTGATGGCTCCTTGCTCTTCGGACTTGTAATCCTTATCGAACTAGGACATCAAGAATAGGTCTCATCTTTCACCAAGAAGTCTTGTCTCCTCCACCACTAAGGAGTCCGGTTACTTGCAACCTTTCTTGAAACTTTCTTCTTCTTGCTCGAACCAATAAATTAAATTTATACAAGCAAACCCATAAAAAACAAAAACCCAAATTACATTGGAGATACCTATGCTTTTCAAGAAAGCTTACATCAAGACTAGTTGGAATAATAGTAAAGAAAGAATTACAACTTCCTATGATTGCTAAACACGCAATCGTACACTTTCCAACTAATGAAAAAACATCCAAATCCACATAACAATCATGCAAACCATCAAGGATGTAATGCATGGCTGCAAACAAAGAGGTTAGTGCATGCAAACACACTATGTGCATCATTAAACAAATCTGGAAAATAAATTCCAGCAATGTTAATGAAACTTGCACACAACATGCATCACAACATAACTTTAATAGGGTGCCACCATGCCCATAATCAATCTAGGATTAATTATACACAACATGGGATCATGATTTCACATGGAGTGGCTCTGATACCACTGAAAGAAACTGCGATTCAGATCTGAATTAGCGGAAGACATTCATGGCTAATTTGTAACATGACAGATTTTAAAAATCTGATTTGGGCAGCATAAATCAGCCATAGTAATCGCATGAGAACTCCATGAATTCATGACCAACAAGTGTATAATTAAAGGAGAATGAAGAAGACTATTACCTCGAAGATTTGTAGACTTCAAATCTCTGAAAAAATAGATCCAAAGGCCCGAACTCAGACTTGCAATTAGCAAACAAGTTGCTGGAATTTTCTGCACTAGTATTGCCTTTGATCTTCTCCTCTATTTCACTTCCAAATCTGATTGGCTAAGATGGTGGGATCTTAATCTAGGAATTAAGAACTATTTCTCCAAGGAAAAATCTCAGACCTTAACTTTCTTCAATGAAGAAGAAAGAGCTTCAAGGGCTGGACGTGTGGGACTCTTCCTTTCATAGGCTTGGACGTCCAAAGGGGGGTGATGTTTCTTTTATAGAAACTTTGAGGAAACCTTTCCTAAAAGTTTATCTCTCCTAATTCTCATTGATGTCCTAAAAGGAAAGACTTATTTCCTTTAAGAAATACTCCAATTAGAAAAGGAAACTAAAAGGAACTTCCCATGCAATTAGTAATCCTAGTTGTAGAACACTTACTAATTTTAAGTTCCTAATCCAAAAAGGAAACTTTCTCATAGGAATACTATTCCAAAGAGGAGTCCAACCTTTCAAGTAGAGAGACCTACTTAAAATTGGAAACCTTACCCATGGAAATCCTATTATGGACGTCCCTCATGATAATGCATACCATGGCCCACATACAATTTATCTAGAATTAAATTCATGTATGCCATCAAAGGCCTATTTGAATTTAAACTCAAAATTATTTTTCCACTAAAATAATTCAACCAAATGTTATCTAAACATTTTAGGAAACCATGCCAATCTTGGAAAGTGACTAGAGAAGGGACCAAAAGACATATTTGTAATTGGCTCCCAAAATGACCAAAATGTCCATGCTAAACCCATAGCAACATAAAGACCATTTTAACCTTAACTCATTCCACTAAAGAGTTATGGTTGAACTCCAAGGACAAATATATAATATAATAAGCTCGTCATAAAATGACGGTTGTCTTCGACCTACTAAGTGTAATGACTTGAATGCCCCTCTATGTAACATCCATAATCGAGTCAGGTTATCACATGTACTATCAACCTTCCCGATTACATCTAAACCTTAGAACTTCATATCCTTAAACATAATCATCATTCGAATATCATTCTCT
Source organism: Litsea cubeba (assembly GCA_012931725.1). Lineage (NCBI taxonomy): Eukaryota > Viridiplantae > Streptophyta > Magnoliopsida > Laurales > Lauraceae > Litsea > Litsea cubeba. The sequence continues at coordinate 35,831,316 of CM022947.1, forward strand.
TGATCCAGGGAGCGACCCACAAGTTCAATATCCATATGGAACATCCATATACTAAGATCTTAGATTTTGATGATTAATCGGATAATTCTAAGGGGACGATTATTCCATCATCAGATGGCATAGATTCTATATTGCATCTGCACGTCCCAACTGATCAAGTCCGAGTACCCAAAACACAGAGCTGTTGACCCATGAAAAGAATCTCACCCATAGTGTATTAAAGCACAAGAACTTGACTTCGTCAGTTCATCCACAAATGCTCAAGATTAAGAGCACCGGTCACTCAGTAGCATGAGGTGACTTGATCTCTCTTTGTGATAGTACTATTTTAGAGATCACACCTACCATGGTCCTGTTCAATGCATTGCATATGCACTAATGAGATGAATCCGAAAAAGCCCTCCCATGACTTAGGTAAGTCACCCTGAATACAGGAGAGTCTCTCATTATAACTTATACCAAGATGAAGTGCCCAGGTCCATCTTTCAATTATGAATAAATATAATGTTTCCAGTTGTCCATGAATCAGACCTATCTGTGCGTAGACACTACACACCTAATTCATTTACTAGAAACAATGGGCCTTACACAACCATACATATATACATGTTTAAGCATAAAAGAGTCTTTCCATTAAATAACCAGTAAATATCTAGTAACAAAAGATGAGAGTGCAGCTAGTGGGCTTTAGGGCATACACCAATCCCAACAAATAGGACCAATGATATCCATACCCCAGGCTTCGAAAGGCTATGAGATCGCGGTAGGATGCACGATCTTCTGTTGAAAGGTTTGTAGGTGGTTCCTCCATAATATTTTCGGAGGCTTCCAGCTCAACGAAACCTTCTGGGGTTTCAAGGGAATTTCTAGACCAAGGTCTTGTTCCTTTCCATTGGTCTTCTTGATCGGTGATCTTCTCAAGGCTTGCTATGAGATGGTCCCAATCGCTTGTTGAAACTGGGTCGAAGTAAGGTACTTCTTTTGGAGATGAGGGTTCTTCTGGGTCAGAAGACCACATGTCTGTGCCATCGGACAATTCCCCTTTATCATTAGAGAAATCATATGGATTAGAGGAGCTTTCTGGATCTTTATCAAGTGACTCTTCAAAGAGAAATCCAGGGAGATCGATGTCTTCATGGACTTGAGATGTTGAGGCTTGGTCAGCAAATTGACTTTTAAGCCTTTGTGTCAGCTGTCTCAGGGTGGTGTCAGGATCATACCCAAACCCATGTGAAGACTTCTCTACATAACCATAGAGTCTCCAATCTCCCAATTGGCTTTTGGTCAAGGCGGGCCCCAATGGCGTGAGAATACCGCGGCCTTCTCCTAAACCGACTAGATTTTGAGCATCATAACCCATTTTCTTCATAATAGCTTATGCCACAGGACTATATAAGGATAGTTGAGGCATACCTTCGTTTTGGAAAGGTTCAAGAATGGAGTTTGATGAAGAAGTATCCGATCTATGGAAGAAGATCAGCTTTTCCTTTGCTGAAGTTACCGGAACAACAAAGGAAGCAGATGTAGGATCTTCTACATCAGCAGGTATCTCCATTGGAGTAAGAGTGGGCTGAACTTGCTGAGTGTCAGCTCGGCTTGATGATGTATCATCTTCTGGCTCTGAATCGGAATCCATGTTTTGCATGATAGACACGAAAGAGACAACAAATTTGCCCCCAGGCTTTTGCTTTGCCTTCTTTACTTTAGTCGTGATGATCAAAGGCTTTGAAGTCTTGAGGGAGATGACGAAGGGAGTTTGAATACTCTCTTTGGATTTACCGGAGGGTCTGTTTTCTTCCGGTGATTGTTGAGGAGCCTTGCTTTTATCTTTCTGGAGATTTTTTGCAAAGGGTGCTGTGTCCTCTTCTTCTTTTTCACCTTCATACATATGGGAGTCTGCGATGTGGACTTCTTTACCTTTGAAGGGTTTTTTGTCCGCAAAGACTCGATGTATCATACCGTCGTCGCCAACGAACTTGATGCATTGATGTAGAGTTGATGGGACAACACTATTCTCGTGGATCCAGGGGCGTCCGAGAAGGATGTTGCACTAAGAAGGGGTTTTTATTGCATACACAGTGACCTCAGAGATAAGATCACCGATTTGCGACTTGAACCTGATTTTCCCAATAGGCCTTTGAGTACTCCCATTGTATCCAAAGATAGATACAGATGTATGGCTCAGCTTGCTGGGTGGGATGCCCAACTCTTCGAGAGCCGAAGTGGAGAAGAGGTTGAGTGCAGAACCTGGGTCGATCTGAACTCTGAGCATAGGCAATTTCTTGATGTACCCTGTGAAGTACAGGGGTCGGTTGTGCCTCGTTTCGTTAAGTAGGTGGCTTCCTTTGTGAAGGCAGTGGTTGCACTTGCTACTTTTTGAACCGAGAGCATTCGATGCATGATCCCTCAGTCTTCTTCTTTTCTCCCTTTGAGGAAGTTTCTGAGTTTTTTACCCGGTAGTCCATTTCAAATTGGAAGACTTGCGGGGCATGTTTGTTGACATCCTCATTCAGCTTTTGTAATTTTGAAATGAGATTATCACGAGTGCGCGGAGACATTCGCAATAAGTCTAGGATGTGTAGACGTGCAGGTCACAGTCCTGAATAAGTCCTGAACAACATCCAGTAACCTTTCTTCTTCATTGACCAATTCATCATCCCAAGCATCAATAGCTGGGGATTCTTCAGTCAGGAAGGGTGTGAGCTCTGAAGTCACAGTCTCAGGAGAAGAAACCTGAGAGGGTGCCATCTCTGTGAAAGTCACGTGAGATGAGGTAGCTCCAGAGGATACATTGCTAGGCGTTGCCGAATTATAAGTGATCTCATCAGATGATACTTCCGAAGAGCTAAAATCTCAAATTATCACATTACTGGAAGCTCTGATAGGAGACGTTGCCTGTTCGGAGTCAGACTCATCCTCGGATGTAAGAGGATCGTCTATCCAGTAATTTTCTCCATTTTCAGGAGTTAAGGGAGGATGTACCTGATGGTCATCAGGGACTTTAGGCTCTGGATTGCGAGGAAGCTCGTTGACGTGGTCTTGCTCTTGTTCTAGGGCAAGACGTTGTAAGTTCCTTACATATTCTTCAAGATCAGGCATGCGAGCCAAATCTTCTTCGTCTGCTCTTCGTGGTTCAAGATGGTTGATTTCTACTGGAGCAATGACGGGTGTTGAGTTAACATCATTTTCTTGTACGGCCTCTTGGTCTTCTTCATTATCAGACCAGGATCCTTATGGCTGTAGAGGGTTAAACCAGATTACTGGCATAAGGTGAGTTTCGGGAACCAATTCTTCATCGGAGAGATATTCTCCATTTTCAAGGGATTCCTCCCACTCGTCGGTGTAGTTGGATTCGAATCCATCATCGGTGTCGCTGGACTCGTATCCATCAATGGAGAATCCAACTACTGAATTACAAGAGTATGATGCCCCCTGCGTGGCTTTTTCTTTGAATTGAGGTGGCATGAAATCTGTCACGCCCCCAAAATGTAAACCGGAGTTATGCGTGAGATTAGGGCTAATTAAAAAAAATTTCTTTTCAAACTTAATTAAATATAACTTAGCCCCAATCATGTCCCAATTGGATTGAAGACCGCTGTGAGGTGTAAACATTTCCTCAAATACATATATCAAATAGCGGAAGCTTATAATTACAAATGGTATCTTAAAAGAGTATAGTTCGAGCAAATACTGAATACTATAACAGGAGTTCAAGTTTGAGACTGTTAACAAAAGTATTAATTATAACAAAAGATAAAAGAACCAAAAAGATAAAACTAAACAGATATATCATTAAGGCACTCGTGTACGGGGTCGTCACGGCTAAACAATGCCGTCCGTACTATACTCTACGGAGTCATTAGGCTGATCTGCCTGAACTTCCTCCATCGTTTCCTCCTCTGCGTAAAAGTAAGGCTCGGTACCTATGCACCAAGAGTAATATCATCAGACACGACGGTCGGCAAATAATGTATATAAGACATCAATAGATATGCAGGACGAATCAGATTTAGACAATACGATAAACAAAATCAGTAGAAATGCATAGCATTCAGAAGTGATAATGCATAACATTCGAATCATAAACAGACTAATAAGACATCTGACAAATAGGCAAATCACAAAAGCTAATGCACCACGGATAGTTTCACATGACCCTCCATACTCAACTTAGAGTTCGTGGTAGAGTGGCACGGGATAAAACCCCGGCAAGCAGACAGAATGATACCCTCAAAAATAAAAACAAATCAAACTTCAGACAGACTTATTCAAAACGGGTATCAGATGATGGTGTACATCCATCTAAAAATAAAAAGTCGTACTGCGCAGACGTTCAATCCAAAGTCCTCACACAAATGGTGCCCCAAGTGTGTTGGGCGTTTACAGCTAAGTGATGCCTGACACAAGAGTCCTATACAAACAATAGTGAGGGACTAGACTTTCTTGTGTGAACAAGATTCGTCAATCATCATAGAGAAACTACTTTTCCATCATCAAATCAAAACTAACAAACAAACAAACTTCAAACTTCTTCAAAACTTCTTCAAAACATTATCATCATAAGTAGTTCTCAACAAGCTTTACAATCAAAGCCGTCTAGTCACAACACTTACATCAAACTTCAGAACAAAACGGAACATCAAAAGGGATCCTAATTCATCATCTAAGTTCATCATATGATCCCAAACAAAACAAAACAAACGAAGCTAATGAACATGTACATCACATGTAGACAGTACCAGACAGTACTATTCGGAATCATAAACGATGGACAATCCAATCCTAAGTACAAATGTTAATCCCGAAGCATCATACATTCCTACTCAGTCAACGAAAGGATTAAGGTTCAGGATACTCAGATGAATAATCTTCGTGCATAGATTTAGAGAGAGTATCCCGTTGTCCCGTACCGTTCAAGATTAAATAAAAATGGATTCCAATGCAACCAGAATAACCATGAGGAATCTTCTGCTCAAAACACTCCTCATACATAGTCAAATGAGTCCAAAAAGGTAGCCAAGGTTCCATACAAGTCCAATAGAAAAAGAGGTCAAAAGAGTCCTTCAAAAGGTCCTCAATAGTTGTCCCGGTCGACCTAGTACAGCCCGGGTCGACCTGCATTAGTGTGCCGAAATTGTGAATAGTAAAAATGGTCAGGCTTCAGCGAACCTGTCCATGTGTCTTCGGTCGACCTACCCATTGTTTCGGTCGACCCCATACACTGCGGAAACAGATTTCAGGTTCTGTTAATGCAGTGGATTAGGTCCAATTCCATTCCTTTCTTTTCTGAACCTGATATACAACCATATCAAGTATAAAACCAGTCCATTCTAATTCTATTCATCTATCTAATCAAATCATCAATTTCATAATCCAATTCATTAATTAAACACACATAATTATCATGTTTTCAAATCTAAATCTTCAATTGAGCAAAGGTCATCTAAATCATCAATTAATCATCGAATCAAAGGAGAAACAAACATATCAGACATAATATATAAATTACTTGCCTTATGAAGAGCTAAATGAAAATCCAAGAGAAATTTGGGGAAAATCTCTTTTAAGCTCAAAGGTGAAGAAATCAACTCTCAAACCCAAATCACTCCTACAAATGCATGCCAAAGGTGAGGAGTCTCCTTAATTCATTTCTAACCAAAAGGAAAAGGATGCACTAATTCTACAAGTCTTGAGAACCTACCTTAGAGTTGTTGGTGGATGAAAAGCTTAGAAAAGAGGATATTAGTGATCATAGAAGCTTGGGGAAGATGATTGGAAGCTTCACCGGCGATGACGGAGCTCCGGGAAGGTGTCGGCAGTGAAGAGGTAATGGTGGCTGGGTTTGTTGATAAGCAACCGTATGAAATGAAAGAGAGGAAGTAAGAGATGAATGAAGAGGGGATAAGTCTTATATTAGGTTATGATAAATGGAAAATATGGGTTTGATCCTTATTGCTAATTTGAGGTTCTTAGACACGTCGGATTGCAACGCGACTGAAGGCAAATGTTCATGAAATGACCCGATCTATCCGATGCACCCAAATTCACAAAAACTCATAATTTTGATAAAACCCCTGAAAACTCCCCAAATTGCAAACCACCCCCTTACTGTACCCAAACGATCTCGGACTCGCGCGAGACTTCGTACGCGTGATCCATAGGATAAACCCGACTCGCTAAGACTCTAAGCAAACTTACTAACTAATCAAACAATTAATTAAAATTAACGATGGGTTAAGGGACGCGATGTTACAAAATCACTGAGAGTGAATTTTCTTACCGCCTTTGAAATCTCTGGAAGGGACATTTTTGTTGCCTCCAGTGAAGCGGTAGAGAAGGCCTCTGCCTTTTCTTTGACTTCTTGTTTTGGCTGGGTCTTTTCCTGCCGTTTGAGCTTGAGGAGATGTTTCCTAGCCTGCCTTCGCTGTTGAGCTATAGGCTTTGTTTTCACGACCTCCCAATTTTCATCTTCTAGGAGAACGGGATGTACCCATATGGGTTATCCATCTGGTGTCGGGTAAGGAACCAGTTCTTCGGATGCTTGGATTGTGTTTATCACCTAGAAGGAAGTGGTGATCTTCTTTTTCGGTGATTTTGATGTTTATCCACATGACACCATGTTGACGGAGGCAGACCCATAGTTTTTGTCAAAGGTGATGACTCCGCTTTTCCACATCTCGTTTATTTTCTCTCTCACAACGAAGCATTGATTGAGAGGATGCGAGATCATCTGGTGGTATGGACAGTACCGAGGATCGTTGGTTTTGCCAATATCTCCCGATTTTTTGGGTTCAGGCAAGGTGAGCTTGCCATTTGCCAAGAGAGCCCCGAAGATTTCATCAACATCTTCATCGAACGGGTATTTCTTTTCTACTCGCTCTTTGAAGGAATCTGAGAGTTCAGGTTTCTTACCAACAGCTTTATTTTCGGCTTTCTTTGGTGGCTGAGGAGCTGACATGGTTTGCACATTGAGGACCTCTTTTTTCTTTGTTTTAGAGGTTACAGTGGCGGTTGGCTCTTTTCTTGATGATTTATTACTGTTTAGGTCTTTAATTACCGTTTCAACTTTCATGGAAGCTTCTAGGAGTTCTCCCAGGTTCTTTGATTTGTTGCTGATGATCATGGAGCGGATTCAAGCTCTCATGTTGTTTCGGCAGATGTCGACTAGCGACGCTTGTGGCAGTACATCAAATCATTTGTACCCCATTGCTTTCCACTTGTGAATGAAGTCGTATGTTGACTCATTCTCCCCCTGTTTTAGGCTACAAAGCTGAGCCATAGTAGCGGGATGATCCTCACATTTGAAATGAGTCAGGAAGCGTGTCTCTAGCATGGCCCAGTTTTGGATGGAGTCCTCCAATAAAGTGGAGTACCAATCAAAAGCCGTACCTTTTAGGGTACTTGTAAAGAGGCGGATCTTGAGTACATCTTGATCCACGATAGCTCCCGTCAAGATTTTGAAGTGGATGACGTGCTGTCTGGCTGATCCTTTCCCCGTATATGTTTGGAGAGAAGGATGCTTGAATTTTGTAGGGAATGGGACCGAGTCCATCCATAAGGGGTATGGTGGTTTGATCCCATGCTCCTTGAGTATATCCTCTTTTTTAACTTTTGCGAGAATACTGTCTGCGTGCTTTTTGGTGAGGGCGCGTGACTCATTTTCTTCACCGTTTACCACATCATCTTGATGATTCGGAGGAGGTTCATTGTTCGCCTGATTTTGGAAGGCGAGGAGAAGGTTTTCCATCAGAGTTTCAATCCTCTGCTGGCCTTGTCCCAACTGCTGGATGGGTGTGAGCGCATCATCTTGAGGTGGATTGCGGGATGGTGGCTCAGCATTTGTAGCCAGGACGTTCATCCCTTGAGATTCGAACGAAGAAATTGTCTTGGTGACTAAGCTGGGTTTCATTCTTTTTGAAGAAGAGCTTAAGGAAGGATCACTCTGTCGTCCTTTGCTTGAAGGAGCAGGGGATTCTTCTGAATGTCTTCTTGTCCTGGAGACGTTGCGGGTCACCGGACGTCGGACATGGATTTTGGATGCTGACTTTTGGCGTCTTCTGGTTTTTCCAACCATATGGATAGCAGTAACTTGGTTGGGTCTTTCTTTTTCGACCCATTTATGAGATGCTTGAAGTGTAGGAGCCTGAGTCCTTTGCTTCTCTAGTCTCTTTTGTTGATACAACGAGCAATTTGAGCTTCGGTCAGCTCTGGCTGGGCTTTGACACTGAAGGATGTGCTCCCTCGGGCGCAGCAGCCAAGCCTATCTTCTTTGTAGCTGGGCAAGGACAGGATGCGAACCTGGTCCTTCGCCTATTGCAGCGAAGCTTTGAAATTTTTGAGTTTGGCCCCTGTAGATATGAAGGGTCGAATCGAAGGATTGTAGGCCTTAGCAGGTGCTTGTAGAGGCCTAGTGATGCATGACTTGATTTTGGGCTTGTAGGAACAAGCTGGCTCATGCTGGGTTAACTTGGGAGTCAGGTTGGAGATGGGTCTCTCCTCTTTTATGTAAGCAAGAGGGTAGAACTGGTTCTCCTTGAGTGGGGCCAGGTATGCTGGCTTGGTGGATGTTTGGGACCTTCCTTGTTTTGGTGAAGGTCTTGGGGACCAAGTCTTGGGATAGACATGGTTGCTTGCGGGTCAAGGCTTCGCGGGGGTGCCGCGGGCTTTGGGCTTTTTGGCGCTCGCCTTTGGTGTCATGGTAGTGACACGTTGGGAGGCGAGCTTCTGCTTCTTGGAAGGAGCAGTTTGTTCTTCGGGAAGTGGGAATAGTCCCAGCGTCCCAAAGACAATAGTCCGGGGAGTCGAAACAAGACCACATCCATTAGTAATCACAAGAATATAATGATCATAAATGGGAAGTTCCATGGTTTTGTCTTTTCAAATTGCTCGACGGACATGACCCAAGCGACATGAAAAAGGCAAAAAGCCATAGATGGTACAATTGTTCTAATCGCAAGTATGGTGAGCCCAGAACGAGCGTCCCAGTGACTGCTAGAAGCAATTGTGAACCTAAATTCGACTTATCGAGAAGCAGAGCTTGCTCGAGGTAAGAAGAATATAATATTGGAGTTACAAATGTGCCAGTCGCAAATACAGTAGACCCTGGAAGGGCGCACCATTATTGCTAGGCACAAATGTTTAGAGACCGCATCCACGAGATGAGATTCTCTATTTTGAAAGGTCAAGATTGGATTCATCAAAAAGAGCAGATGGTATTCCGATCCAAATACGGGCTCAACGATTTCCGCGAGCGCCAGTACCTAGAAGGGAAAGAACCATATTTTCTCGGATCTGAACCCAAAAATGACGAGATTTTTTTTTGAAAGGCCAAGATCGGGTTTATCAAAGAGAGCAAAAGGCATTCCAATTTGAACACAGGCTCAACGATTTCCACGAGCGCCAGTGCTCAGAAGGAGGAGACCAAAATTTCTCCGATCTGAACACAAAAATGACAAAAGTTTTTTTTTTTGAAATTTTTTTAAAATCTCTTTTTTTATTTTATTTTAAGATATTTTTGAAAAATCTTTTTATTTTTATTTTTATTTTTATGATTTTTAAGAATTCTTTTTTAAATATTTTTTTTATTTTTTATTTTTTATTTTAAAATTTTTGATTTTAAAATTTTTGATTTTGAAAAAAAAATTTATTTAAAAGACGAGAGAGTACACATAGGCCTCCTAACCCGGTCTTACTAAATCTCGATTGATAGAATTGCCCCCAGGTAAGGGAAGGATCACGTAATGAACCCATTTGGAGGACCCTTGCCTAGAACAGTCAAGCTGTCTTCACACTCTAGACAATGCTTTTCTTGAATCAACCGTGATCAAAGAACACAATTGGTTTAACCTTAGTGATCTATGTCTTTTTTTTATCCCAAATAGACCCATCAAAGAGAAGCGATGGCCCATTCCCTGATTCGTCGCAGGCTCAACATTTCTGCAAGCACCGGTGCCCGAAAGGGAAAGGAACAAAGTTTCTCAATGTTCAATCCAAAATGAGAAATCTGATTTTTTTTTAAAATCCCGAACAGGCGCATCGAAGAGAAACTTTGTTTTAGTCATTATGTTTAAAAATTTTTAGATTTGTTTTGCATTGAATGGAATGAGTTGTAATAGCTTATGGTTGGAGTTTGGAAGTGTATGAATTGAAGGGTTGATGGATGTCAGGAGGTGTACTAGTTCAGTTGGAGACAAAGTTGGATTTATGAGAGAGTAAACATCATTCGAGACGTGACATTCGGAAATTGATGAGACAATTGTTCTTACAGGAAAGGTAGGGTATAAGGCAGAAATAGAAGATTGAGCAGACTCCAGATTGTGAAATTTTCAATCAAGCACCATTCGTGAAGCAAATGTTTAGTTATTCTATGAACCTTGGAGAACAATAAAAAAGTGGTGGAATTGCTTCGAGACTTGGATTGAAAGTTTCAGCTTATCAGGGAATGACGCTAGCTTGGCAGGTTTATTCTGTTGATGACACAGTATCAAGGAGAAGATCAAGAACAACAAGCAGATAGAATCAGAGTGAGCATGGACTTCTGAGTACAGTGGAGAAAGACTTGAACTTTACGATTATAAACAAACCCATGTTGGGTTTCTAAGATCGGTTATGCTTGTCAGAAGTAGAAGACTTGAATAGTGAAATCTGAAGAGGCAAGCCATGCGAAGTTTCAACACAGAACAGCTCAGCAGGTTATGACAGTTTAACATCTGGTTTATAGCAGTGTGACATCTGGGTTGTAGCAGACCAAGTCAGAGACAGGAGACCTATAGAATTTGGAGTTTGTGATTTCAGAACGAAGAAGGATTGACGATATTCTTAGAGGCCAGAAGCTGATGATGCATTTGAGGAGCCAACAGATTTCTAAGTCACTCACTTCGAAGTTAACGTGCTGACATGAGACGCTTGCGTTGATAGCTTTGATGGAGATGATAGATTATTTCAGGATTCCGAATCACAGTGGATGAAGAGACTAGCACTTGGTAGGATTTCAATTACACTAATTCCTCGAAGATAAGACCAGATAAAAGAGTTTCAAGCCAGAATCTGAATGGTACAGTAAAAGTATGTATATGGAATTCCAGAGATTTTTGAAGTAGAGATTATTTCAGGGAAAGCATGTCTACGATCACATCTTCGTACAAGCGTCAGGAGCATCGTGTACAGTTTTGTAGGACTTAAGGCACATAATTCCAAGCTGATAGAATAACTTGCAGTTTCTTGGACCGATAGTGACTGACGAGGTAAGTAAAATAAATGATCCAGTATAGGAACGACAGATGGCACCAAGGCTGATTAGAAGAATCGTTGAACACTAGTTTGGTCAGAGTAGTACGTTGTTGAGCAGATGTGTGTGACAGTGTGAAGCCTTCAACCGAAACAAATATGTTGTTGCAGGTGCATCTCAACATCAGGTTTGATCAGGGGACATCTCAGTTGTCGAGGTTCAGCGAGGGTGTCAGTGTTTTTATTAGTCTTTTGGGTTTTTGATTTTTATTTGGTTTAGACCATTTGGAGGACCAAATGGTTTCTAGGGGGGGGATGTAAGACCCTGACCCCCATTTCTTTTGTTTAGTATTATTTTAATCGTGGTTTAGTTTTTTAAGTGAGATTAGAGTTGGTTTGACCTTGTCTTTGAGTTTGACTAGATTTTTCATAGCCTTGGAGATTTTGAGGACCGTTGACTTTATTTGACCCGGCCTTTGTAAAATGTATTTTTATGAGAAATTACTCTTGATTTCCAAAAATTCTAGATTTGGTTTATGTTGACTCATCTCATTAAGTTTAACAACTTTCATGTTTTGACCATTTTGATTTGATGATCAGAAAACACGTTTCTCGAGAAAAAGGGGCAAAATTGACTTCTCACACTAAATATGTACTTGAATTTCAAAAATTTCAGAATTTGGGGAAAATATACTTTTTGGAAAGTAAGTATTTCGTTGATCGATTTTGTCTTCTTCGTCGATCTCATTCAGGACCCGCTAATACCATTTTCAGCCTTGTGAATGTTGGGACCCACTTGCCCATCTTATAAAAGGAATAGTTCCTTCTTCTTCCTTCTCATTTGTTCTTCTTACAACCCTAGGCTCAAGAGAAAACCTCTCTCCCAGCACTATCTCTCTCCTATTTGAAACCTCTCTTCTTGAGTGCTAAATGGAGGATTGATCTCCTAATCCTCTTCTCCTCTCTCTTGGCTTTCCAAGGATGCCATTTTCAAAGGATTTGAGCTGGGACAACTTCTCTTTTCAAGCTTTTCTTCTTATTTGAAGCTTCAAAAAGGTTAGCAATGGATTTCTTTCTTCCAATCTTGGTTTTGCAAACCATTTGGATCATTTTTATCATTTATGCAAAGAGTTTTCATGGGGATTTGAGAATGATTGATTTTTAGGGTTTTTCTTGGACTATTTTTGGGGCTTTTGTAGATTGAAGACTTTGGACCCTTGAGAGACCTTCTTGTTGTAATTTGATCTTCATTTTGGTCAAGGCAAGTTAATATTTCAGTTAATTTGTGATTTGTTTAATGTGAATGGTTCTATGGATTTCTTCTTCTTATGTTTCTTCACCATTTCATGTCATGATTTTATCTTAATGTCTATGAAATGTTTTACGCTAATCTTCTTTGAATTGTTGCCTTGAGATGTTTTATGTTCTTGGATTCATCTCCCTTAAATCAGCTCTTTATGTTCCAAGAATTTTGGTATCTTCTTGAATGTAAGAAATGGTTTGATTTTTTATCTATTGGATAATCAATGGAATGATTTAGTGTATATGGATGATTTATTGGAGTTTGATAAGGTTATTAAAGGCTCAAATTCATATTGGAATCATTGTAGATTAGGAAGGAGGAGAAAAATCACAAAAGGGACTGAATAGTGCAAATTCTACACTCGACCCGGACTGGGACAGAGCCCAGTCCGCTCGAGCGACCCAGTGGTCCGCTCGAGCGGACCAGGTTCTGTCTGGGCCTCGCTCGAGCGGACCCTGGGTCGCTCGAGCGAGCCCAGCCCAGTTTCTGGGCCAGTTTTCGGCCTGTTTCTGGGCCTGTTTCGGGGTTTCTTTTAGGCTGTTTTTCAACCTTTTTTTTTTCAGGCCTGTTTCAGGCCCAACTTAGCCTATTCCCTCCTTATGCTTGAAGCCCATTTAACCCCTATTAATGCATTAGTACAGTGACTTGAATTTACTTCAAGTTGTGTAAATTGGATGGGAAAAAGTATTTGAATCTTTGTGAATGTTTTGCCCGGGAAGTCGATTAAGTCTTAATGTATACCCTACTCCCTTAATCATCAAAGATCTTCAGTGGCACCAAAAATATCTATTAATAAATGATGTTAGGGGACTAAGTATGCGTTAAGACGACCCGTGGTAAATCATTGAATCATCGTACACTATTCCATTCCATTTCAAGTTAGAAAACGTACATGTATTCTTTGTAAATTGACTTGAAATGAATTGAGTAGTTTGCCCCGATTGGAAATACCGATAAAACTACTTGTTTTGAATGAATTGATCTTGTCCGTTTGTAAATCGTCCAAGTAGTTGCTTTTACCGATTTTTCGTAATGTATTGCGGTGATTTAAAATGCATCGGTTCGACAAATGGATTTGAAATGGATTTGAGTGGTTCTCCACGTTCGAAAATATATCGATAAGGCTACTCATCAGATTTGTTCGGATTTGTCAGTATACTCAGCATGTATTTGTTCAGGAGTAGTTCTTTCATCGATTTCAGAAATGAATTATTATGATTTGATTTGTATCGGTTCGGGTTTTGGAAACTAAAGGCACCACTAAGCTTAGGTCACCTTGTCGGGCTGACACCTGGCTTGGGATCTTTAATTTGTCTGCCAGCTACAGCTACAGCTTGAATTCTGTCTGTACCGACCATGGCAACGGTTTTGATCTGCCGGTCCCACTTGTATGTGGCTTCGGTTCTGATTCTGTTTTCCATCCCACGTGTAGTGGCTACGGTTCTGTTTGATAACGACTTTGTTCGTTCCGGTCCCACGAGTAGTGGCTACGGTTCTGTCTGCTCTTGTTACTTCGGGAATAGGAGAATATAGCTACATGTGGTTTCCCAATGTTTTATCTGCTTGATATTTTGCTTTATGATCCTTGTTTGTTTTAGCTTATTATAGTCTTTGGATTGTTATTGTTCAGGACATCGATCTTTTATCTTATTGTCTCTATTATTCAGGATTTTAAATGTACTTCCGATTATTAAATGTTTTACATAGTCTGTCATCTTTTTAAGATATTTATGTTTCAGATACGATTCATTTATTTGCTTTGATATTTATGTTCAGTCTTGCAATCATTTTATCATGATTTATTACTGTTATTGTTTAGACTCTTTAAATGGATTTACAATTATTTCATAATATTTTATAAATGCCCATTACCATATTATCTGAATTTTGCTTGCCAGAGCGTCGTGTCTGACCCTGTTTGTTTGGTGCCAGATTTCTCTCCTACTATTTTTTAGGTGTTTGATCGGAGGAGGCAGTTGAGTCGCCGGTCTGACGCGAGAGGCTGCCCATTGATATCATCTAGATGTCAAGTTTGGCACCGGAGTTCGTATCTAAATATTGGGGGTAGTATTTCTATTTAGTTGGATATCTTTGTATGGCTTTGTTAGCCTTTTTCACCGGGTTGTAATTAAGACACTTGTTAGTTATAACTTGAATATGTGGGAAATAAATAGTCTTGTTACTACCAGCTCAGTATTCTATGATTTATGATTTCTACCACTCTGCTCATTTGATGGCTTTATGATATTGGTTGAGTGCGACACGGAATCCGATGGCCACGGGCTCCGGGTCACAACGCCATGTTTAGCTTCCGCAAAAATATATTCTGATCGTGATGGAATTTTGTTATCCTCACACATGCGGATCTTGGGAAAAAGCAAAAGTTTTTAATTAATCCCAAAATTTCGCATCCCGAGGACGGATCACTGCAGGGCCCGGTCTCGGGGTGTGACAGGTTTGGTATCCGAGCTGGTTAGTTTCTAGGATATAAAACACTCTAGAGACATTAAGACATGTGGTGAGGATTCGTTAGATTGTGTCGATTTGTTTTCTCTTGTCTTTGTTTCTTTGAATTTGAGTCTGCTTTTCTTTTAGTTTGGGAGACTTTTTTTGTCTTTTCGGTTGTTCTTGTTGTTAGGGAATTTGGACAGCAAAATTTCCCCTTTCGTGGGGGAGAATTTAAAATCTCCGCACCCATATTTAGTGTATTTTGCTCGTGTTCGCATCGGAGATTGGAAACATTGTGGATTTAGTATGTTGTTTTTGGAAAACATCCGCAGACTTTCAGCCTTCAGCATCTCCATTGTGATTCATGAGAGAAGACGCGTACATTTGTTTGCCAGAGAAGAACATGAGTAATACATGAAGAACCCCTTTCAGTTAATCGGATCGTCATGCAGCATGGAGGGTAAGTAAGTGAGGAATTATGGGAGAACTTGGACCCACTTCCTGAGACGAAGGGTTACAGAAGACATTTTGGTTGACTGATTTTATGAAGGGGGAAGTGATTTTTAGTTAGTAAGACTAGAAGTTAATGCCAGAAACTCAGGGATTTCCCGGATTCAATGAGTCTTGTCATAGTTTTGGTTGAGAATTTCCATGACTTGCAGCTTAGCCAGTGTAGTTGACTCGACGGTAATACCAAGTGGATGGGTTAGTTGTAGTCAAGACAATTTTCAGCAGTAGAGGAAACCTTGTGGATTTTACCGACTTATAGGGTAATGGATTGGACAACGTGTAGATGCAAGTGAATACCTCAGTTATTGTGATGTCCATTTCTTGATGAGAATGATTTTCATGATATTTCCACCTTTTGTTATGTTTTTCTCAATGTCTATGATTTGTCCTTGTAGTGTTCAAACAATGGATTATGTTTAATCTTATTAAGATATTGTTTTACAATGATCTTGGAATTTTTCTCTTGTTTTAATTTTCTTAAATGTTGACATCTACATTTCAAAACCTTAATGATTTCAAAATTTTGTATATGTTTGGTTGGAAATGGATGGATGTTTTTAATGATGGATTGTAGAGGCTAGTGAATAAACTGATCTTTAAAAGCAAATAACTAAAATTGTGTTTCTTTTTCAAAGCATAGTGTGAAATTTCTATTTCATTGATTTGTTTCCTTTGGTGGCTATGCAAGATGAATTTCTTAAGGGTTTTTGTGTTCAGATTATATACAGATTCCTACAATTGTTTTAACGTTCAGCTGTGTTTAGATTTCTGTAGGATTTTTATGAACAAATGAGTTCAGATTTCAATAAGGTTTAGTGTTTAATTAACACTCAGATTTCAACAAAGTTTAATGTATAGTCATACTATATGAATCTCATTTATTTTTGAAATCCTGATTTGAAATTGTTGAGTGTTTCAATGATTTGTTTGGTTATGAAAATATGAATTTCAAAATGAATAATGTTATTTCGTACCCAAACTTTAATAAACTTTATTTATTAAGCTTTATTTGACAATTTAGAGGTTCAGTTTCTACTATGTTTTAAAAGGATGAAATTCAGCAAAGTAATTGTTTTAGTCATTATGTTTAAAAATTTTAAGATTTGTTTTGCATTGAATGGAATGAGTTGAAATAGCTTATGGTTGGAGTTTGGAAGTGTATGAATTGAAGGGTTGATGGATGTCAGGAGGTGTACTGGTTCAGTTGGAGACAAAGTTGGATTTATGAGAGAGTAAACATCATTCGAGACGTCACATTCGGAAGTTGATGAGATAATTGTTCTTACAGGAAAGGTAGGGTATAAGGCAGAAACAAAAGATTAAGCAGACTCCAGATTGTGAAATTTTCAATCAAGCACCATTTGTGAAGCAAATGTTTAGTTATTCTGTGAACCTTGGAGAACAATAAAAAAGTGGTGGAATTGCTTCGAGACTTGGATTGAAAGTTTCAGCTTATCAGGGAATGACGCTAGCTTAGCAGGTTTATTTTGTTGATGACACAGTATCAAGCAGAAGATCAAGAACAACAAGCAGATAGAATCAGAGTGAGCATGGACTTCTGAGTACAGTGGAGAAAGACTTGAACTTTACGATTTTAAAGAAACCCATGTTGGGTTTCTAAGATCGGTTATGCTTGTCAGAAGTAGAAGACTTGAATAGTGAAATCTGAAGAGGCAAACCATGCAAAGTTTCGACACAGAACAACTCAGCAGGTTATGACAGTTTAACATCTGGTTTATAGCAGTGTGACATCTGGGTTCTAGCAGACCAAGTCAGAGACAGGAGACCTATAGAATTTGGAGTTTGTGATTTCAGAACGAAGAAGGATTGATGATATTCTTGGACGCCAGAAGCTGATGATGCATTCGAGGAGCCAACAGATTTCTAAGTCACTCACTTCGAAGTTAACGTGCTGACATGAGACGCTTGCGTTGATAGCTTTGATGGAGATGATAGATTGTTTCAGGATTCCGAATCATAGTGGATGAAGAGACTAGCACTTGGTAGGATTTCAATTACACTAATTCCTCGAAGATAAGACCAGATAGAAGAGTTTCAAGCCAGAATCTGAATGGTACAGTAAAAGTAGGTATATGGAATTCCAGAGAATTTTGAAGTAGAGATTATTTCAGAGAAAGCATGTCTACGATCACATCTTCGTACAAGCGTCAGGAGCACCATGTACAGTTTTGTAGGACTTAAGGCAGATAATTCCAAGCTGATAGAAAGAGACAGAACTTGCAGTTTCTTGGACCGACAGTGACTGACGAGGTAAGTAAAATAAATGATCCAGTATAGGAACGACAGATGACACCAAGGATGATTAGAAGAATTGTTGAACACTAGTTTGGTCAGAGGATTACGTTGTTGAGCAGATGTGTGTGACAGTGTGAAGCCTTCAACCGAAACAAATATGTTGTTGCAGGTGCATCTCAATATCAGGTTTGATCAGGGGACATCTCAGTTGCCGAGGTTCAGCGAGGGTGTAAGTGTTTTTATTAGTCTTTTGGGTTTTTGATTTTTATTTGGTTTAGACCATTTGGAGGACCAAATGGGTTCTAAGGGGGGGGATGTAAGACCCCGACCCCCATTTCTTTTGTTTAGTATTGTTTTAATTATGGTTTAGTTTTTAAGTGAGATTAGAGTTGGTTTGACCTTGTCTTTGAGTTTGACTAGATTTTTCATAGCCTTGGAGATTTTGAGGACCGTTGACTTTAGTTTGACCCGGCCTTTGTAAAATGTATTTTTATGAGAAATTACTCTTGATTTCCAAAAATTTCAGATTTGGTTTATTTTGACTCATCTCATTAAGTTTAACAACTTTCATGTTTTGACCATTTTGATTTGATGATTAGAAAATACGTTTCTCGAGAAAAAGGGGCAAAATTGACTTCTCACACTAAATTTGTACTTGAATTTTGAAAATTTCAGAATTTGGGTAAAATATACTTTTTGGAAATTAAATATTTCGTTGATCGATTTCGTCTTCTTCGTCGATCTCATTCGGGACCCGCTAATACCATTTTTAGCCTTGTGAAGGTTAGAACCCACTTGCCCATCTTATAAAAGGAATAGTTCCTTCTTCTTCCTTCTCATTTGTTCTTCTTGCAACCCTAGGCTCAAGAGAAAACCTCTCTCCCAGCACTTTCTCTCTCCTCTTTGAAATCTCTCTTCTTGAGTGCTAAATGGAGGATTGATCTCCTAATCCTCTTCTCCTCTCTCTTGGCTTTCCAAGGATGCCATTTTCAAAGGATTTGAGCTGGGTCAACTTCTCTTTTCAAGCTTTTCTTCTTGTTTGAAGCTTCAAAAAGGTTAGCAATGGATTTCTTTCTTCCAATCTTGGTTTTGCAAACCATTTGGATCATTTTTTTCATTTATGCAAAGAGTTTTCATGGGGATTTGAGAATGATTGATTTTTAGGGTTTTTCTTGGACTATTTTTGGGGCTTTTGTATATTGAAGACTTTGGACCCTGGAGAGACCTTCTTGTTGTGATTTGATCTTCATTTTGGTCAAGGCAAGTTAATATTTCAGTTAATATGTGATTTGTTTAATGTGAATGGTTCTATGGATTTCTTCTTCTTATGTTTCTTCACCATTTCATGTCATGATTTTATCTTAATGTCTATGAAATGTTTTATGCTAATCTTCTTTGAAATGTTGCCTTGAGATGTTTTATGTTCTTGGATTCATCTCCTTAAATCAGCTCTTTATGTTCCAAGAATTTTGGTATCTTCTTGAATGTAAGAATGGTTTGATTTTTTATCTATTGGATAATCAATGGAATGATTTAGTGTATATGGATGATTTAGTGGAGTTTGATAAGGTTGTTGACACCAAAAATGTCTCTTTGACTCTTCAAGATCCAAAGAGCTACATGAAGTCGCAACCTGCTATAAATAGGCAATGCTATTTCAAAAAAATCAAATCTTGTCAGAATCAAACAAAAACTGCAAGATCCTTCAAGACAGCCAAAAGAGGAGTACACAAGAAGTTTTGGGCCATTTCAAAATCATTTGGCCTAACTTTGATTCTTTGGCAGCTAAAAAGGAGCACCCAGCGGCGAAGGCATCGGAGACACCAAATCTTCGATCAGAGCCGATGGATGGTCTCAAAATACATCCAAAAGGCTTCACGTCAAGTTCCGAGTCAAACCGACAACGTTTAACCCTACATCAACCCTCGAATAGCTAAATCAAGCCTCTCGACGGTGAGAACCACCGAGGCCATCACTCATCAGATAGAGCACATGGACGGCTTCAAAATGCTTACAAAGGGCTACACGTCAAATTTCAGGTCATTTCGACAACATTTGACCATACTTTGACGCTCGGAAGCCAAATCAGGCCTCTCGGCGGCGAAGCACCCCGGGACCATGGTTTCCAAGACAGAGCCTATGGATCATCTTAAAATGACTCCAATAGGTTCCCTGTCAAATTTCAAGTCAATCGGACATCGGTTGACCGCACATCAAGTCGCGACATCTTCATCGCGACAAAAACAAGTCTACTGGTGATAGGACCCCAAACGGCTTCAAAACTCAAACAAAAGCCTATGGTTGGTCTTATTTATTGCTCAGCAGGCTTCATCCCAAATTTCAGGTAATTCCGACATCATTTGACCCAGTTTCAGCTTCTGACGGAAAATCGGCAGCTTTGTGGGACAAAGTTTTCGGCTTTCTCAGAAAATTGGAAACTTTGCAAAATAAAATGCAAGGATTCTCATAAGGTTTTCTACAGGGAAATCAGGCCAATAAATGATAAAAAAATGTCAAGGAAAAATACAGAAGAAAAAAGAATAAAAAAACAGCAAAAACGGACACAAAACGGGACAAAAGGGGGGAAAACCACGCCTACGACCCTGGAGCCCGGGATCACCGGGAGGGCCCCGGAAACCTCGTTTTTCACCATTTCTTCGCGATTCAAAGCGTCTGACCTCTGGTATTTTCCAAAATTCATACTTTTGAGACATCAAATCCTCTGACATCCGTCAAAAACATGGGTCAATTATCGAGAGTATCAAAATCAACATTGATCACCAACCAGTCAACCAAAAAAAGTGTGCTTTCTACCCGACCGAACGAGAAATCGACAGGACAGATGGCACCGACCCGCTGTTGGCAAACAATACCTGAAGTTATATGGTCATCCAATGTCGATCTACATGAAGATCCATCGATGATCATCGCCAGAAGAATCCTAAAAGATGCGGCGCGGCCCGCGACTCTTCAACTGCTCGGCAACCACTTAATGCGATTAATTGACTAGCTTTATTACAGTCATTAATCCATTTCTTTGGACGGTCCAATCAGAAGCAAGCATCCGGGAGTTACAAGTCAAGAGATTCATGGCATTTAACCCATGAAACTCATCCCATCATGGCGATTAAAGGCGATTAAATGCCCTCAATCTCCTCCGGCCAATCAGAAGCCAAGAAAAAGGAGTTACAAAATAAAGGAATTAAATATTGTAACTCCTCCCTTTATGTAGCTTTATGACAATTAAAGCTCATAAATTCTCCTAAATGGCTACCTAAAAGCCTATAAATAGGAGAGCATTCCAAAGAATTCCAGATCGGAAAAATCACAGAGATCATCGGAAAAACAAGACAGATCCCAGATCAGAAAAAAGCACAGAAATCCAGAGAAAGAAAGAGAGAAAACTCTACGGAAGTTCTACACCGACCACCGCTACAAGGTGACAAAAGTCCCTTGGGGGGTACCCCCCCAAGGTCCTTGCCTTCTCCTTCTGCCTCCAATGGCTTAGACGTGGCTTTTCAGCTCGTCTACTTAGTTTTTTATTGGACATAGGACCTCCTTTTGGTCTTTGTCCTCTAAAAACCTGAGGTTATAGCCAAGCCAAGCGAATCAATAGCATCCTCTGTTCTCATCTGCATGGATGATGGCGAAGTCCACATATGACTTGCGACCGTCAATCTGAACGGGTCCCCCACAATCTCCTGAGAAGTTAGATCCTCCTTTTCTTGCTTTTCATTGTAGTTTGTATTTTTTCAAAAGAGACAAAAATTACAACTCTTGTCTTTCATTATTGATAAGAGTTGTAAATCGGCTATAAACACCAAAATCGGCTATAAACGCCAAAAATCGGCTATAAACGCCAAAATCGGCTATAAATGCCAAAAAAATAGCCTTTCACGACAAATCAAGAAAATGTCTCTTTTCTTAAATATATGTGCAATGGAAAACTTGAAAGAAGTTGATTTCCTTTTTACTTGCGAAGGTTGATCTCCGGATCACCACTTGTAATTCCAAGTAAAATAGAAAATCTGGCACACCCACACAAAAAGAAATGTTGACTCGGCTACGAAAAGGTCGTACCCAACGGACTCCCATGTCCGCCGACCTCGGTAGAACCGGGCAGAAGCGCGGTCCATCAAGCTGGCACACCCGGTGGGACACGTTCATTTGAGAACACGATGCTAGAAATGAAATATTTGTATCATATCTTTTGCTCTATGCATATACTTCTTTTCTGGATTCCTTGGCTACTTTCTAATTAGTGGCCTATGTTGAATTCTGCATCTAAAAAAAATGAGATGAGATTTTTTAGAAATTTCTAATTCTTTGAATTTATTTCCACGTCTTTCTCTTTTCAAAAAAAAAAAATAGATTTCTCAGTTTGAATTCAAAATTGAGAAACCTTGATCTTTCCTATCGTTCATCGTGTTTGCAGAAATGTTGAGCCTGTTTGACTAAGGTTTTGGGCCATCGTTTCTCTTCGATGAGTTCATTAAAAATCTAAAAAAATAAAAAATAAAAAATAAGAAAAAAAAATCAGATTTTTCATTTTGGATTCAAAATTGAGAAACCTTGATCCTTTCCTATCGTTCATCGTACTTGCAGAAATGTTGAGCCTGTTCGACTAAGGTTTTGGGCCATCGTTTCTCTTCGATGAGTTCATTAGAAAAAAAAACAAAAAAAAATTAGATTTCTCAGTTTGAATTCAAAATTGAGAAACCTTGATCCTTTCCTATTGTTCATCGTGCTTGCAGAAATGTTGAGCCTGTTCGACTAAGGTTTTGGGCCATCGTTTCTCTTCGATGAGTTCATTAAAAATCTAAAAAAAAATAAAACATAAAAAATAAGAAAAAAAAAACAAAAAATTAGATTTCTCAGTTTGAATTCAAAATTGAGAAACCTTGATCCTTTCCTATCGTTCATCGTGCTTGCAGAAATGTTGAGCCTGTTCGACTAAGATTTTGGACCGTCGTTTCTCTTCGATGAGTTCATTAGAAAAAAAACAAAAAATCAAAATTTTCATTTTGGATTCAAATTTGAGAAACCTTGATCCTTTCCTATCGTTCATCGTGCTTGCAGAAATGTTGAGCCTGTTCGACTAAGGTTCTGGGCCATCGTTTCTCTTCGATGAGTTCATTAAAGATCTAAAAAAAATATGTATATATATAAAAACAAAAAAAAATACATAGAACACTAAGGTTAAACCAACTGCGTTCTTTGATCATGGTTGATTCAAGAAAAGCCTTGTCCAGAGTGTGGAGACAGCTTGATTGTTCTAGGCAAGGGTCCTCCAAACGGGTTCATTAAGTAATCCTACCCTTACCTGGGGGCAATTCTATCAATCGAGATTTCATAAGACTAGGTTAGGAGGCCTATGTGTACTCTCTCATCTTTTAAATAAATTTTTTTCAAAATAAAATTTTTTTAAAGTAAAATTAAAAAAAAAAGATTTTTAAAAATAAGATTTTTAAAAATAAAGAATTTTAAAATAAAAAATAAAAAATAAATTTTTTTTAAAAAAAATCTAAAAAAAATAAATAAAAATAAAAAAAGAAGATTTTTATAAAAAAATCTTCAAAAAAAAAAAAAATTTCCGTCATTTTAGGTTTAGATTGGAGAAATCTTGGCTTTCTCCTTTCTGAGCACTGGCGCTCGCGGAAATTGCTGAGCCCGTGTTCAGATTGGAGTACCTTTTGCTCTCTTTGATGAACCCGATATAGGCCTTTCAAAAAAAAAACTCGTCATTTTTGGATTCAGATCCGAGAAATTATGGTTCATTTCCTTTTGAATACTGGCACTCGCGAAAATCGCTGAGACCGTATTTGGATCGGAATACCATATGCTCTCTTTGATGAATCCAATCTCGACCTTTCAAAACAGAGAATCTCATCTCATGGATGCGGTCTCTAAACATTTGTGTCTAGCGGTACTAGTACGCCCTTTTAGGGTCTACTGTATTCGCGACCGGCACATTTGTAACTCCAACTTTATATTCTTCTTACCTCGAGCAAGCTCTGCTTCTCGATAAGTCGAATTTAAGTTCACAATTGCTTCTTGCAGTCAATGGGATGCTCATTCTGGGCTTCCATACCTGCGATCAGAACAATTGTACCCTCTATGGCTTTCTGCCTTCTTTATATTGCTTGGGTCATCTCCATCGAGCAATTTGAAAAGACAAAACCATAGAACTTCCCATTTATGATCATTATATTCTTGTGATTACTAATGGATGTGGTCTTGTTTCAGAAATTTTTTGAAAAAACTAACAATGGCAGCATCGCTTACCATTACTTTCGACGAGAACAAGCACCAACTTATGCTTCAACAGAAGCAAACTACGCGCACCTACAAGCGCCCCATCAGCTGCCGAAGCGTCAAATCCCTTGGCAACTCTCTAAACTCCGGGTCGACCTCGACTCCCCAGACTATTGTCTTTGGGACGTTGGGACCTTTCCCACTTCCCGAGGAACAAACTGCTCCTTCCAAGAAGCAGAAACTCGCCTCTCAATGTGTCACTACCGTGACACCAAAGGCGAGCACCAGAAGGCCCGAAGCCCGTGGCAGCCCCACGAGGCCTCAACCCTCAAACGACCAGGTCTATCCCAAGACTTGGTCCCCAACCTTCACCAAAACAAAGAAGGTCCCAAACATCCACCAAGCCAGCATTCCTGGCCCCACTCAAGGAGAACCAGTTCTACCCTCTTGCCTACATGAAAGAGGAGAGACCTATCTCCAACCTGACTCCCAAGTCAACCTAGCATGAGCCAGATTGTTCCTACAAGCCCAAAATCAAGTCATGCATCACAAGGCCTCTGTAAGCACCTGCTAAGGCCCACAAACCTGCAGTTCGACCCTTCATCTCTACAGGGGCCGAACTCCAAAAATTCAAAGCTTCGCTGCAACAGACGAAGGACCGGGTTCGCATCCTGTCCTTGCCCAGCTACAAAGAAGACAGGCTCGGCTGTTGCGCCCGAGGGAGCACATCCTTCATCGTCAAAGCCTAGCCAGAGTTGACCGAAGCTCAAGTTGCTCGTCGTATATGCAGCCGCGCGTCGTATCGGCAAAAGAGACTAGAGAAGCAAAGGACCTTGCCTCCTACACTTCAAGTCTCTCCCAAATGGGTTGAAAAAGATAGACCCAACCAAGTTGCTGCTGTCCATATGGTTGGAAAAACCAGAAGGCACCAAAAGTCAGCAACAAAAATCCATGTCCGACGTCCAATGACCCACAGCGTCTCCAGGACAAGAAGACATTCAGAAGAATCCCCTGCTCCTTCAAGGAAAGGATGGCAGAGTGATCCTTCCTCAAGCTCTTCTTCAAAAAGAATGAGCCCCAGCTCAGTCACCAGGACAGTTTCTTCGTTCGAATCTCGAGGGATGAACGTCCTGGCTACAAATTCTGAGCCACCACCCCGCAATCCACCTCAAGATGATGCGATCACCCGTATCCAGTAGTTGGAACAAGGCCAACAGAGGATTGAAACTCTGATGGAAAACCTTCTCCTCGCCTTCCAAAATCAGGCGAACAATGAACCTCCTCCGAATCATCAAGATGATGAGGTAAATGGAGAAGAAAATGAGTCACGCGCCCTTACCAAAAAGGACGTAGACAGTATCCTCGCCAAAGCAAAAGAAAAGGATATATTCAAGGAGCATAGGATCAAGCCACCATATCCCTTATGGATGGACTCAGTCCCGTTCCCCACAAAATTCAAGCATCCTACTCTCCAAACATATACGGGGAAAGGATCAGCCAGACAGCACGTCATCCACTTCAAGATCTTGACGGGAGCTATCGCGGATCAAGATGCACTCAAGATCCGCCTCTTTGCAAGTACCCTAAAAGGTACGGCCTTCGATTGGTACTCCACTCTGCCGGAGGACTCGATCCAAAACTAGGCCATGCTAGAGACACGCTTCCTGACTCACTTCAAAGGTGAGGATCATCCCGCTACTATGGCTCAGCTGTGCAGCCTAAAACAGGGGGAGAATGAGTCAACATATGACTTCATTCACAAGTGGAAAGCAATGGCATACAAATGCTCTGATGTATTGCCACAAGCGTCGCTAGTCGACTTCTGCCGAAACAACATGAGAGCCAGAATCCGCTCCATGATCATCGGCAACAAATCAAAAAACCTGGGAGAACTCCTAGAAGCTTCCATGGAAGCTGAAATGGTGATTAAAGACCTCAACAGTCAGAAATCATCAAGAAAAGAGCCAACCGCCATTGCAACCTCAAAACCAAAGAAAAAAGAGGTCCTCAATGTGCAGACCAAGTTAGCTCCTCAGCCACCGAAGAAAGCTGAAAACAAAGCTGCTGGTAAGAGACCTGAACTCTCAGATGCCTTCAAAGAACGAGTAGAGAAGAAATACCCGTTTGATGAAGATGTTGATGAAATCTTCGGGGCTCTTGTGGCAAACGGCAAGCTCACCTTGCCTGAACCAAAAAGACCGGGTGATGTTGGCAAAACCAACGATCCTCGGTACTGTCCATACCATCAGATGATTTTGCATCCTCTCAATTAATGCTTCATTGTGAGGGAGAAAATAAATGAGATGTGGAAAAATGGAGTCATCACCTTCGACAAAAACTATGGGTCTGCCTCCGTCAACATGGTGACATGTGGACAAACATCAAAATCACCGAAGAAGAAGATCACTACTTCCTTCAAGGTGATAAACTCAACTCAAGCGTCTGAAGAACTGGTTCCTTACCCGACACCAGACAGACAACCCATATGGGTACATCCCGATCTCCTAGAAGATGAAAATTGGGAGGTCGTGAAAACAAAGCCTACAGCTCAACAGCGAAGGCAGGCTAGGAAATATCTCCTCAAGCTCAAACGGCAAGAAAAGACCCAGCCAAAACAAGAAGTCAAAGAAAAGGCAGAGGCTTCCTTTACCGCTTCACTGGAGGTAACAAAAACATCCCTCCCAGAGACTTCAAAGGGGGTAAGAAAATTCACTCTCAGTGATTTCATGCCACCTCAATTCAAACAAGCCACGCAGGAGGCATCATACTCTTGCAATTCGGCAGTTGGATTCTCCATTGATGGATACGAGTCCAGCGACACCGATGATGGATTCGAATCCAATTACACAGACGAGTGGGAGGAGTCCCTTGAAACAGGGGTATACCTCTCTGATGAAGAATGGGTTCCTGAGACTCATCTTATGCCAGTAATCTGGTATAACCCCCTACAGCCACAAGGATCCTGGTCTGATGATGAAGAAGACCAAGAGGCTGTATAAGAAAATGCTGCTGACCCAGCACCTCTCATTGCTCTAGTGGAAATCAACAATGTTGAGCCACAAAGAGTTGATGAAGAAGAAGATTTGGCTCCCATGCCTGATCTTGAAGAATATGCAAGGATCTTGCAGCATCTCGCTCTAGAACAAGAGCAAGACCGTGTCAACGAGCTTCCTCACAATCCAGAGCTTGAAGTCCATAAAGACCATCAGGTACATCCTCCCTTAGCTCCTGAAAATGGAGAAAATTGTTGGATAGACGATCCTCTTACATCCGAGGATGAGTCTGACTCCGATCAGGCAACGTCTCCTATCAGAGCTTCCTGTAATGTGATAATTCGGGATTATAGCTCTTCCGAAGCATCGTCTGATGAGAGCACTTATACTCCGGCGACGCCTAGCAATGTATCTTCTGGAGCCACCTCATCTCACGTAACTTTCACTGAGATGACACCCTCTCAGGTTTCTTCTCCTGAGACCGTGACTTCAAAGTTCACACCCTTCCTGACTGAAGAATTCCCATCTATTGATGCTTGGGACGATGAATTGGTCAACGAAGAAGAAAAGTTGTTGGATGCTGTTCATGACTTGTTCCCGGAAAATGCTCCGTGCAACACAATCACTGAGGATGGCAACTCTGCTGCTGATACATCCTCAGCAAATGAAAAACGACAGCCTCTTGATCCTGAAGACAATCTTCCAAACGAAGACCCTTCTCAAGAAGCTCTTGAAGTTGGTAGAGGCACTCGCTCTAGCCGAGACTACCACAAAAATTACAACCAATCTTCCTTTACATATGTAAATCCTTCGGGAAAAGATGTTGTAAGCACCCCTAGTGGCAACAATGATGAACATGCAGGCCCTAATGAGGCTTTCAAGTATGACTTGATTGAACACTTCAAGCACATACCTGCATGTCTGCACATCCTAGATTTGTTGCGAATGTCTCCGCACACTTGTGATAATCTCATTTCAGAATTACAAAAGCTGAATGAGGATGTTGACAAACATGCCCCGCAAGTCTTCCAAATTGAAATGGATTACCGGGTCAAAAACTCAGAAGCTTCCTCAAAGGGAGAAAAGAAGAAAACTGAGGGATCATGCATTGAATGCCTCTTGGTTAAAAAAGCAGCCAGTGCAACCATCGCCTTCACAAAGGATGACCTCCTACTTGGAGAAACAAGGCATGACCGACCCCTGTACTTCACAGGGTACATCAAGGAAATGCCTATGCACAGAGTTCAGATCGACCTAGGTTCTGCACTCAACCTCATCTCCACTTCGGCTCTCGAAGAGTTAGGCATCCCACCCAGCAAGCTGAGCCACACATCTGTATCTATCTTTGGATACGATGGGAGTACTCAAAGGCCTATCGGCAAAATCAGGTTCAAGTTGCAGATCGGTGATCTTATCTCTGAGGTCACAGTGTATACAATAAAAACCTCTTCATGCTACAACATCCTTCTCGGACGCCCTTGGATCCATGAGAATGGTGTTGTCCCTTCAACTTTACATCAATACATCAAGTTTGTTGGCGACGACGGCATGATACATCGAGTCTTTGCGGACAGAAAACCCTTCAAAGGTAAGGAAGTCCACTTCGCAGACTCACAAATGTATGAAGGTGAAAAAGAAGAAGAGGAGAAGCACACAATACCCTTTGCCGAAAATCTCCAGAAAGATAAAGGCAAGGCTCCTCAACAATCACCGCAAGAAAACAAACCGTCCGGTAAATCCGAAGAGAGCATTCAAACTCCCTTCATCATCTCCCTCAAACCTTCAAAGCCTTTGGTCATCACAACTAAAGTGAAGAAGGCAAAGCAAAAGTCTGGGGGCAAATTTGTTGTCTCTTTCGTGTCTATCGTGCAAGACACGGATTCGGATTCAGAGCCAGAAGACGACACATCGTCAAGCCAAGCTGACACTCAGCAAGTTCAGCCTGCTCTTACTCCAATGGAGACAACTTCTGACATAGAAGATCCTACGTCAGCTTCCTTTGTTGTTCCAGCAACTTCAGCAAAGGAAAAGCCGATCTTCTTCCATAGATCGGATGCTTCTTCATCAAACTCCATGCTTGAACCTTTCCAAAATGAAGGTATGCCTCAACTATCCTTATATAG
This sequence comes from Litsea cubeba, assembly GCA_012931725.1. NCBI lineage: Eukaryota > Viridiplantae > Streptophyta > Magnoliopsida > Laurales > Lauraceae > Litsea > Litsea cubeba. Next base: position 35,860,430 of record CM022947.1, read on the forward strand.
TTTTGTGGCACAAGCTATTATGAAGAAAATGGGCTATGGCGCTCAAAACCCAGTCGGTTTGGGAGAAGGACGCGGTATTCTCACGCCATTGGGGCCCGTCTTGACCAAAAGCCAACTGGAAGATTGGAGACTCTACAGCTATGTAGAAAAGTCTTCACACGGGTTAGGGTATGATCCCGACACTCCCCTGAGACAGTTGACACAAAGGCTTAAAAGTCAATTTACTGACCAAGCCTCAACATCTCGTATCCATGAAGACATCGATCTCCCTGGATATCTCTTCGATGAGTCACCTGACAAAGATCCAGGAAGCTCATCCAATTGGCACGATTTCTCTGAGAATGAAGAGGAGTTGTCCGATGTTACAGACATGTGGTCTTCTGACCCAGAAGAACCCTCATCTCCAAAAGAAGTAGCCTACTTCGACCCGGTTTCAACAGGCGATTGGGATCGTCTCATAGCAAGCCTTGGGAAAATTGCCGATCAAGAAGACCCATGGAAAGGAACAAAACCTTGGTCTGGAAATGCCCTTGAAACCCCAGAAGGTTTCGTTGAGCTGGAAGCCTCCGAAAATATTATGGAGGAACCACCTTCGAACCTTCCAACAGAAGATCCTGTTCAAAAGATAGACTTGGGAACACCAGATAACCCACGTCCTGTATTAATAAGCAAGAATATAAAGGATGATGAGTTACCCAAGTATATCACCTTTCTTCATGAGTTCGTTGATTGCTTTGCATGGTCTTACGCTGAAATGCCTGGCTTAGACCCCAAAATAGCGGTCCACAAACTTAATCTTCAAGAAGACATCAAGCCTGTCAAACAAGGCCAAAGAAGATTCCGTCCAGATGTGATGGATAAAATTGAACAAGAAGTTCAAAAACTCAAAAGCGTCGGCTTCATCCGTGAGGAACAACATCCTGAATGGTTGGCCAACATTGTCCCCGTTACAATGAAAAATGGGCAGATCAGGGTCTGTATTGACTATAGAGACCTAAATGGCATATGCCTAAAAGATGAATTTCCGCTCCCCATACCAGAGGTAATGATTGATAATACCTGTGGATTTGAGCGAATGACATTCATGGATGGTTTCTCTGGCTACAATCAGATAAAGATGCATCCTGAGGATGAAAAACATACATCCTTTCGGACCCCATTTGGCGTGTATGGCTACACTGTCATGCCATTTGGTCTGAAAAATGCTGGTGCCACATATCAGAGGGCTATGATGAAGATATTCCAAGATATGCAGCACAAGACGGTTGAATGTTACGTTGATGACCTTGCCGTCAAGAGCAAAAGAAAAGAAGGTCATCTCGAAGACCTTCGAGAAGTCTTCCTCCGGCTTCGCAAACACAAACTGCTGAATGAATCCTCTGAAATGCTTCTTCGGCGTCTCGTCAGGTAAGTTCCTCGGATTCTTAGTTCGGAAAGCTGGAATAGAGCTTGATCCCATAAAAGTCAAAGCCATTCTAGAAATGCCCTCTCCAAGAACCTTGAGAGAACTCAAAGGGCTTCAGGGGAGATTGGCCTACATCAGACGGTTCATCTCCAATCTTTCGGGGAAATGCCGTCCATTCTCCCGGTTGATGAAAAAAGGTGTAAACTTTGTCTGGGATGCTGACTATGAAGCTGCTTGATGGACCGCGCTCCTGATGCCTGGTCCTACCAAGGTCGGCAGACGTGGGAGTCCGTCAAGTCCGACCCTTTCGTAACCGGGGGGCAGGGGCGTGCATCAACATTTCTTTTGTGTGGGTGTGCCAGATTTTCTATTTTACTTGGAATTGCAAGTGGTGATCCGGAGATCAACCTTCGCAAGTAAAAAAGAAATCAACTTCTTTCAAGTTTTCCATTGCACATATATTTAAGAAAAGAGACATTTTCTTGATTTGCCGTGAAAGGCGATTTTTTTGGCATTTATAGCCGATTTTGGCGTTTATAGCCGATTTACAATTCTTATTAATAATGAAAGACAAGAGTTGTGATTTTTGTCTCTTTAAAAAAAATACAAACTACAATGAAAAGCAAGAAAAGGAGGATCTAACTTCTCAGGAGATTGTGGGGGACCATTTCAGATTGACGGTCGCAAGCCATATGTGGACTTCGCCATCATCCATGCAGATGAGAACAGAGGATGCTATTGATTCGCTTGGCTTGGCTATAACCTCAGGTTTTTAGAGAACAAAGACCAATAGGAGGTCCTATGTTCAATAAAAAGCCGAGTAGACGGGCTGAAAAGCCACGTCTAAGCCATTTGGAGGCAGAAGGAGAAGGCAAGGACCTTGGGGGGGGGGTACCCCCCAAGGGACTTTTGTCACCTTGTAGCGATGGTCGAGGTAGAACTTCCGCAGAGTTTTCTCTCTTTTCCTTCTCTGAATTTTTTTGCTTTTTTCTGATCTCGGATCTGTCTCGTTTTTCCGATCTAGATTTCTTTGGAATGCTCTCCTATTTATAGGCTTTTAGGTAGCCATTTAGGAGGGTTTATGAGCCTTAATTGTCATAAAGCTACATAAAGGGAGGAGTTACAAGATTGAATTCTTTATTTTGTAACTCCTTTTTCTTGGCTTCTGATTGGCCGGAGGAGATTGAGGGCATTTAATCGCCTTTAATCGCCATGATGGGAGGAGTTTCATGGGTTAAATGCCATGAATCTCTTGACTTATAACTCCCGGATGCTTGCTTCTGATTGGTCCGTCCAAAGAAATGGATTAATGAATGTAATAAAGCTAGTCAATTAATCGCATTAAGTGGTCACCGAGCAGTTGAAGAGTCGCGGGCCGTGCCGCTTCTTTTAGGATTCTTCTGGTGATGATCATCGATGGATCTTCATGTAGATCGACATCGGATGACCATGTAACTTCAGGTGTTGGTTGCCAACAGCGGGTCGGTACCATCTGTCCTGTCGATTTCTCGATCGGTTGGGTAGAAAGCACACTTTTTTTTGGTTGACCGGGTGGCGATCAATGTTGTTTTCGATACTCTTGATGATTAACCCATTTTTTTGACGGATGATAGAGGATTTGGTGTCTCAAAAGTATGAATTTTGGAAAATACCAGAGGTCAGACGCTTCGAATCGCGAAAAAACGGCGAAAAACGGGGTTTCCGGGGCCCACCGGGCGATCCCGGGTCCCAGGGTCGCAGGGGTGTGCGACCCTGGGGGGGGTTTTCCCCCTTTTGTCCCGTTTTGTGTCCGTTTTTGCTATTTTTTTATTCTTTTTTCTTCTGTATTTTTCCTTGATATTTTTGATCATTTATTGGCCTGATTTCCCTGTAGAAAACTTGGTGAGAATCCTTGTATTTTATTTTGCAAAGTTTCCAATTTTCTGAGAAAGTCGAAGACTTTGTTGCGTAGAGCTGCCGATTTTCCGTCAGAAGCTGAAACTGGGTCAAACGATGTCGGAATGACCTGAAATTTGAGGTGAAGCCTCCTGAGCAATAAATAAGACCAACCATAGGCTTTTGTTTGAGTTTTGAAGCCGTTTTGGGGTCCTATCACCAGTAGACTTACTTTTGTCACGATGAAGATGTCGCGGTTTGATGTGCGGTCAACCGATGTCCGATTGACTTGAAATTTGACAGGGAACCTATTGGAGTCATTTTAAGATGATCCATAGGCTCTGTCTTGGAAACCATGGTCCCGGGGAGCTTTGCCCTCGAGAGGCCTGATCTGGCTTCCGAGCGTCAAAGTATGGTCAAATGTTGTCGAAATGACCTGAAATTTGACGTGTAGCCCTTTGTAAGCATTTTGAAGCCGTCCATGTGCTCTATCTGATGAGTGATGGCCTCGGTGGTTCTCGCCGTCGAGAGGCTTGATTTAGCTATTCGAGGGTTGATGTAGGGTCAAACGTTGTCGATTTGACTCGGAACTTGACGTGGAGCCTTTTGGATGTATTTTGAGACCATCCATCGGCTCTGATCGAAGATTTAGTGTCTCCGATGCTTTCGCCGTCGGGAGCTCCTTTTCAGCTGCCGGAGAAGCGAAGTTAGGCCAAATGATTTTGAAATGGCCCAAAACTTCTTGTGTACTCCTCTTTTGGCTGTCTTGAAGGATCTTGCAGTTTTTGTTTGATTCTGACAAGATTTGATTTTTTGGAAGTAGCATTGCCTATTTATGGTGGGTTGCGACTTCATATAGCTCTTTGGATCTTGAAAAGGCAAAGTGACATTTTTGGTGTCAACAAATGCCCTCTCGAGGTACAGCGACGAGTTGCTTATCATTTGTAGTCGATGTGCCTCGAAGAGATTTTTGAAGGAGAGCCTGTGACTGGACCAAGAGTCTTTGAGCAGTCTTTCTTTTTGGTATTTGTAGCCTTTTGAGCTTCCAGGGGAATTTTATGGTAGTGAAAGGGATCAGCGTACCATCTCGAGGCAAAGTTTTGAAGATGACATCAGGGATGTGGATTTGGGTTTTGACCTTGTGACCTAACAGGCTGTATGTGGCAGGTTAGGGGGTCGGGTTTGGTTTTGACCGTGTGGCCCAACAAGCTGTATGTGGAATGTTGGGGGATCAATTTTGATCTTGTGACCTAACAGGCTGTATGTGGCAAGTTAGGGGATCAGGTTTTGGTTTTTGGTTTTGGTCTTGTGACCTAACAGGCTGTATGTGGCAAGTTAGTGGACCAGGTTTTGGTTTGGAATTTTGTGGACTGTCAATTTCAAGATTTTGGCTCAATTTGGTAGATGAGGCTGGATGGTTTGATTTTTGGAAGCTCATGGGGCTTGGAATTCTTTTTTGTATGGTTGAATCAACTCAAAAGAGGCACGGAACCATTTTTGTGTACTCTTGGTAAGAGGGATTTCTCTTTGACTAAAAGCCCAAATTTTTTTTTTTTAGTGCCTAGGTGGTCAAACCTGGCTCATATGGGCTAACCCATGGGAGCTTAAGCTTTTGAAATGGCTTAGATCTCATATGGTGTCATTTTTGTAAAGAATATCCAAAAATATCTCATTTGGATAGAGAATATCTAAGAATATCTTTACTTGGAGAGAATCTCTCATGTTCCCTTTATTTTGGGAGAGAATATCTCAAGATATCTTTCTTTTGGGAAAGAATCCTTCATTGCTCCTATCTTTTGGGAGAAAATCTCTCATTGATTTCTTTTTGGGAGAGAATCCCTCAAGATATCTTTCTTTTTGGAAAGAATCCTTTTAATCTCTTTCTTTTGGTAAGGTTACTAATTAGTAACACTTACCTCTTTCTTCTTTCCTTCTTTGGTTTGCTCTCTTCTATAAAAGCAAGGAGGAGGTTGGATCTCTTGCTCTTATTGCTTTCTTTTGCAACAATCCCAAGAGGGCTTCAAGACCAAGAGTTCTTCTTCTTCAAGATCTTCAAGACATTTCTTCTTCTTCTCCATCAATGGCTTCAAGTAAGTTCCCTTTTTCAAGAAAACTCCATTGTAGGAAAAATAAAAAGTTCTTTCTTTTTTTTTGTTTATTTCTTTTCTTCTTTTCATTTTTTCTCCACGTGTTTTTTTCTTTTTTTTTACACGTGTTTTCCCTCTTTTTTTTTGTGCTTTCTCTTTTTTTTTTTTGCACTTCTTCTTTTTTTTTTTTTGGGCCGTACGGACAGATCCGTACGGATCTGGCCGTACGGCCATGTGGCCTGTGGGCCATCTTTTTTTTTGTTTTCTTTCCCCCTTTTTTTTGAGAAAGTTTTCTTTTTCTTCTTTTTTGCTCATCATTGATAATGCATTTTTTTTACCAAGATGTCCATGCATGTATATTTTTGTCAATTGAATTGTAGCATGATGTGATAGCATACCTGAAAGTTTTCGCAAATTTGGGAATTTGGAGCTCGCAGCGATGTTGAGCCCTTCCTGATTTTGCAGAGACTTTGAGGTTTCGAAAGTTTGGAGTTTCGGAGCTCGCAGCAATGTTGAGCCCATCTTCAAGCTTTCTATTTCTTTCGGGATAATTCCTTTTCTTCAGAATTGCCCCGTCATCATGTCAAAATTTCACCAGATTTTTTTTAGCGAGATTCTGTCATTTTGATGTTTGATCTTTTTCTTTTCCATCCTTTTCAGGTGGTTCCTCCAGCATACCTCGTCGATCTTCTAGATCTTCTAATCCGGCTGTTCAGCAGGCCTTTGAGAAGGTCCAGTATGTTGAGAGAAATCTGGAAGAATGCGACTCCCTCAACAGAGATGAGATGAGACAGCGACTGATCACTCTCAAGGGAGAGGAATTCTATAAGATCATGGTAAGCAGTCGTCCATGGGTGATGGAAGATCAAAGTGTTTTGCCCAAGCCTACCTTCTTCTTTGGTGATGCCGTCCCTGATGACATGACATACCAGAGGAGATGTTTTCAGTTCTCTTTCATAGCAGATGGTGAGAAGAAGACTGATATTACCCGGTCGACGTTTGATCGCACCGTCTCGATCATGAGCCTTGCCCCCATGTGCTCTAAGAGGGAAGATCATCCAAGCTGGGTGAGAAGGACAAATGTAATCAAGACCGGGGTTTTTGTTGGCGGTTCTCCTGGATATACGGAGAGGTCGCCTGTTGACATGGACCTGTTGATGCCATCCAGCAGCTGCCAGGGTTCTGATTATCCGTCGGTCGATTTGAGACTGGTAGGCCTTGGTATTTTCAGCGGTGACGGCAATAATTGGATAAAGCCTTTTCGACTTCGTGGCCGTTTCAATGCTGACTCCGGGTGGAAGTCGTGGACTGATCGCGTCCTGCTGATTGGTGGTGCCATTTTGAATGAAGCCGGGATTTTTGATGCGGTCCGTGCCTTCAGGGAGACCGTAATCTTTTCCGACAAGGCCTTCATGGCTATGCTGGAGTCATTCCTCCCACAAACCAATACCTTCGTTGTGACGAATGGTGAGATTGGTTTCTCTTTGAAGGAGCTGAGCGCCATTACTGGATTGCCCATCCTTGGCAAACTCTATGAGGAGTTTATGCCGATTGACAACGTCCTTGAGGGGCAGTCTGAGGGGTTCAGGCTTCTGTACTTTCAGCTCGTCGCCTTCTATGATTTTTTGAAGGAGAAGGAGGGTTTGAAAGTTAGATCCAGCAGTTGGAAGAGTTCTAGCTCTTCGTTCCCTAACTTTTTTGACAGCAGGGAGTCTTCTGATAGTGTGACCCAAGAAGCCAGGGCCCCGGATCCAAGTTCGAAGAAGATCTTAGCCATGCAAGAAGAGTTGAGAGATTTCTGTGCGAGTATAAACGCCATATGTCCTGACATTGCACTACGGAGAGATCTCACTGTTTACCTCACTTATTGGCTTGGTGAGGCTATTTTTGCTGGAGGAGATGGAATGCACATCAGGCCGCATTGTATTTTTCCAGCTTGTCAGATGCCGTTTGGAGAGCAGCTTGCTTTGGTGCCAGCTCTTTACTCCTACCTGTGTACCGAACTGCAGGCTACTGCTTTTTTGGTTCGGCTTTGGCTTCCCATGAATAGGGTATTTTCAACCCACATCTTTTATTCGTGGTACGTGTACCACTGTCCTGACTTCCACCGGCTGGGTGCTACATAGGATGATGATCCTCTGATGATTCGACTGGCTAAGGGCAAAGCCGTGTCTGAATCACTTTTGTTTGCCTGCATGAGGATCCAACGGTTCAGGGACGTCGAGATGGGGCAGTCTTCAGTGAAGCTTTCTCCGGAGTTGCGGAAGAAGGCTTTTGATTTTGGTGCCTCCCGAGACTCTACCAGGGCGGGGTCGGGAAGGCATTACTCCTTGACGAATGCAGAGAGAGAGTGGCTTTTCAGCATATGTGTCGGCACGATGGTGTACCGCAGACATCTTTTCGTTGACATCCAGCCGTATGTACCCTCTCGCTTTGCTTTGCAGCTGGGCTTTTCTCAAGGCGTTATTGGAGCACCTTCAAGCATGGTGAAGCGCTTTGGAGGTTTACAGGATGGGAGAAATGCATGGGCTTTCTATAGTGCTGAAGACACTACAGCCATGATCTCTTATCCTGTGTTGTTGACTTCCCGGACTGCCGGCTTTGCGAAGTGGTTCGCGGAGAGCTTTTCGGCATATCGGGGGCTTTCCAAGAAGGAGCTTGATGTGAAGCTGGCATCTGGAAAGGGCCTTGGAAAGTCAGATGGCGTCCGGCGAGAGGAAGTTTGGGCCTTCCTTTCTGGAGAGAAGCACAAGATAGGCTTTCTCGGTGACCAGGGCGTCATTGGTTCTGAAGCTGTTCGAGAAATACCTGATGAGGCTTTAGAGCAGCTAGAACAGGAGGAAGCCAAACTTGGTGCTTGGATGCAAGCGGCACAGAGGCAAGCTTCCGTGGAGTCTACTGGCAAGAGTAGACCATCCAGTGAGGAGTCAAGTGGGAAACCTGACTCTGACAGCGGGGCAGGTTCCTCTAAGAAGCGAGCCCGCAGGAGTAAGAGGAGGAGGAGTCATCATCGCAGCAAGGGACAGCATGAGGACTCTCCTGACTTGGAAGTTCCTCTTACTATCAATGAGGATGTGCCAGTGGATGCTGACGAGCCTCCAGAGAAGAGAAGCCGAGAAGAAGAGACCGTCGGTGAAGGTATGATTCTTCCTTTTTCTCTTTCCATTTCTTTTCATGGGATTTTTCCATGTTCTGATTTGCTTCTTGTTTCGGCTTTTCTTTTTTTTTTAGCAGAGGAAGACTTGATGATGCCTGAGGTTCCAGTTGATGAGGTGGTGACGGATCCTGTCGGGGCACCTGAAGAAGAACCGAGGGACTCTGGAGTGAATCCAGAGTCTCCAATTGGTATGACTTCTTTTGTTTTCTTTTTTTTTTTGTGTCTGTGACTTGGTTTGCTAACATTTTTCTTGCCAACTGACTTGCCACAGGATTCTGATGACTTTGAACCATCGATGGATGCAAATGTTGATGATGCTTCCGATGAGTTCATGGAGGAAGAGAGTCTTCCGCCAGTCGTCGAAGAAGGTATTTTGTGGTAATAACCCTGATAATGATTTTCAAACAAGATTATATTCATACCGTTTTGTATTTCTTTGGCAGGTTTTGAAGTGACAGAGGAGGATCCGTCGCTTCCAGAGCAAGGGATGCCAGAGGTTGATCCAGAGGTAGAGACTCCTGGGACCAGTTCTGACAATGTTGAGGAGATACCTCGTGCTGAGATTCCTTCCCGAGCAAGAGCAGCTTCAACTGGAAAGAGTTCTTTTGTTACTCTTCCAACAGGTGATGTCATGAGCAGCTGACCAACAGAGTTTGGCGAATCTTCAGCTGGGCCATCTCTTCTTTTTGCGAAGAAGGTGGTGGTGCGAGTTCTGAGCTCTTGGATTGAGACTCTGCTTTCTGGGCACTTAGATGCCGGATTTGGGATGATCCAGCATGTGCGTGAGATTCTCGGTGATGCCGAAGAGGCTGGTCTGGATGTCACAAGTGCCAGGGCGATCGTTGATAGGATCATTGAGCTGGGTGACAGGTGGTTTGAGACCATGGGTTTTCCTGACTACCAGTTCTTCAAGAAGATGTTCCTGGACCCTGCGGATAAGGCTCAGTCTAACCTGGATGAGGCTACAGAAAGCAGGAAACAGGTAGTCCGAGAGAAGAACTTAGAAGAGCTAAACATCATTGGGCTGACACATGACCTTAACATCCTTGATAGGGAGGTCGATGAGGCCAGGAAACGTCTTGAGCATCTGCAGGCACAAGTCGCTGCCAAGTGGACTGCAATAACAGAGGCTCGTGATAGGGAGAGTGCTCTAATTCGCCGGGTTGCAGATGCCAATCGAGTTCTTAAAAGGAAGTCTGAAGAGAAGAAACAATGGAAAACTGCTCGGGGGAAGCTTCCTGGTGCGAAAGAAGGGTTACAGCCCACTCCAGCATCTCATGGCAAATTCCTGAAGAAGCGTGCCTTGGAATCCCTGACGGCTGAGGCCAAAAGTTTGCTTAAGGAGCTGAACTCTTGGCTGGAGACCATTTTTGATTGAGCTCCTGTTTTTTTTTTAACAGAAACCATCCTTCTCTTTTTTTTTTGGTACCACATGTATTTTTTGGTACTTTTCTCTTCTTTTTTTTTGTAGTGCTTGTGAACACTTTCTTTTTTTTTGGTACCACATGTATTTTTGGGTACTTTTTCTCTTTTTTTTTTGTAGTGCTTGTGAACACTTTTCTTTTTTTGGTACCACATGTATTTTTTGGTACTCTTTTTTTTTTGTTTTTTTGTTATCCCTACGCTCACTTGAATCTTTTTGTGATAAAAGTAATTGCTAAATGGGATTTGATCAAAAGCTTGTCATTTTGTGAAAATCTTTTGTCAAATGATTGTTTTGGCATGGAAGCCAGATTTTTGCTTGTGGCATGGAAGCCGATTTTGGCATGAGAGCCAGCTTTTTTGTGGCATTGATAACCGATTTGTGGCATTGATAGCCGGTTTTGGTGGCATTGATAGCCGGTTTGTTTTGTGGCATCTATAGCCGGTTTTTTATGGCATTGATAGCCGGGTTTTTTGAAAGCCAATTTTTTTGTTTGTGGCATTGATAGCCGGTTTTGTTTTGTGGCATTGATAGCCGGTCTGTGGCATTTATAGTCTATTTTGGTGGCATTTATAGCCGGTTTGGTTTTCAAAAAATACAAGTATCGACTAAAAGTCGCCTCCCTGCTGAATGTTCTTGCAAGTATCGATGGAATGTCGCATCCTTGCTCATTCGGTTGCGAGTATCGATGGAATGTCGCATCCTTGCTTTTCAAAAATTTTGGTTTTGCAGGTACTGACTTGATGTCGTTTCCCCATGATTTTTGAAATTTGTGGTTTTCTCGAAACTTTGGGTTATGGATATCAACTGAAATGTTGCGTCTCCATGGTTTTTTTTTTCTTTTTTTTAGGTTTTTTTTTTTAACCTTTGAAATTTGGGTTGTGGCTATCAACTGAAATGTTGCATCTCCACGGTTTTGGATTTTGCAAGTATCGACGAAATGTCGCTTCCCTGCAATTTTGGAAGTGTCGAACGTGGTTTGTATGCTTCCGATTTGTGCAAGTATCGACTAAGCGTCCTTCCCCGCGGTTTTTTTTTTTTGAAAAACCATATTATATATTATTATTTTTTTGTTTAAAGACACGAGGGTCATAAGTTTTGACCTAAAACCATTTTGGCGGTAAAAGGCAGGGTGGACTAGGGTGGAAATCCCTGAATTCGGATTTTGTTTCAAACCATGAATTTTGGGTTCAAGGGTTGAAAATTTTGGTCAAGTTAGGGAAAGGTTCCTAAACTTGGATTTTTTTTTGAACAATGAAACGATGAAAGTAAGCATTGTTTAAATTTCTAGAAATTTCAACATTTGATATTAAAATTCTAAAAAAAAGGTGGGTTTAGCGAGCGGGTACCTGGAAACCGGTTTTGGCCGTACAGGCATTGCTCTTACCCAGTTGGGTAAGTCTTCAAGGGTAGTACCGCTTTAAGAACTTGCCGTTGATGGGCAGCATACATCTGTCACCTTCCATGTTTAGGAGTGCATATGCGCCATTGGAGAAAACCTTGTCCATGACGTAGGGTCCCTCCCATTTTGGCTCAAATTTTCCTTTGGACTTGTGAGCGAAGACCATTGGTCTTTTTACCGCAAGGACCAAGTCACCCTTTTTGTAGGCGCGTTGCCTGACCTTTTTGTCGAAAGATCCTGCCATGCGTGCTTGGTAAAGTTCAATGCTTTGTTGAGCTTCGAGCCGTCTCTCATCGAGATTGTCCAGCTCATGGAGTCGCAATTTGACATTGCTTTCTTGAGTCATGTCATTTTGCAAGGATACCCTCAAGGAAGGAATTTGTACTTCCAAGGGCATGACAGGTTCACATCCATAGACCAAGGAGAATGGTGTGCTATGGGTTGGTCCTCGAACTGTGGTTCGATAGGCACACAAAGCTTCAGACATTTTGTCGCTCCAGTCTCTTTTGTGACTAGAGACCATTTTTTTTGAGGATTTTGCAGAGTGTCTTGTTGAAAGCTTCTGCTAACCCATTTGCTGCTGGATTGTATGGAGTCGAAGGACGGCTTTGGATTTTGTATTTGTCGCAGAACCTGTAGAATCGATGATCCCGAAATTGTGGTCCGTTATCATGGACGAATCTTTTGGGTATGCCGAAATGACAAATGATGTTGGTGCGCAGGAACTGAAGGACTGATGAGGTCTTCATTTCGTTGAACGCAAATGCTTCTGACCACTTGGAGAAATAATCCGTAGCGGCGAAGATGAAGCGATGACCTTTGCTCGAAGGGGGAGAAATAGGACCTATGATGTCCATACCCCAGGCTTTGAAAGGCCATGAAATCGCTGTAGGATGCAGCCATTCTGGAGGCATGTGAATGTAATCTCCATGAACTTGGCATTGTTGGCAGCGCTTAGCAAATTGCATTGCGTCAGCTACCATGGTAGGCCAGTAATATCCTAACCTTTTTATCCGATCATAGAGCTTGGGACCAGCCTGATGAGCTCCGCAAAGACCATCATGAACTTCTTTGAGTGTTTCTTCAGCCTCTTGTTGTGACAAGCAGCGTAGAAGTACTCCGTTGAAGGATTTCCTGTAAAGGATTTTTGAAGGAATATCCAAATGAAAGCTTGGGGTTCGCCTTTGGATGCTTACCCGTTCTTTTGGATCTTCAGGTAGGATTCCGAACATAATGTAATGAATGAACGGATCCCTCCAATCGCCGATTGAAGTTTGAAGGATTAAAATCCGACTTCCAACCACTTGGTGGCATTCAGCAACAGCTTGGTGTGTGCTAAGAGGAAGAAGGATTCTTCTTTCGCACACTGTGATTTGCATGTTTTCTCCTTCCTGGATTGCCATGGATGCGGCAAGTCCAGCTAAGGCATCTGCACATATGTTTTCACCTCTACGAATGTGGGTGATGTGACAGATGTCAAACTTTTGCAGAAGTGATTGTGCCTTGTTGTAGTAAGGCAACAAATCTGGCTTCCTGACTTTAAATTTCTGATTCATCTGGCTGACGATCAGTTGAGAGTCTCCAAAGACTTCCAGTACGGTGATACCGGATTCGACGGAGAGTTCCAATCCTAGGATCAGAGCTTGATATTCAGCTGCATTGTTTGTGCATGGTTCCAGTAGTGAGAATGTGTGTGGAATCATTTATTTGTCGGGGCTAACAAAGAGGATGCCAACTCCCGAGATCAGCTGTCTTTTTTCATTTGTCCTGGTTGCACCGTCAAAGTACATGTCCCAGGAGGCACTTTGTGAGAAAGTCTCCACATTGTAGACTGGTTCGTCTGGGAGATCATCTCTGAGTGGAGAATCTTTAGGCAATGGATGCTCTGCGAGGAAGTCCGCTAGAGCTTGCCCTTTGATTGCCTTTTGTGGTACGTACCTAATATCAAATTGTGACAGAAGGATGGACCATTTTGCCAGTCGAGCATTGACAGGACCTGCCTTTGTGACAAGGACCTTCAAGAGGTGGACCCTCGAGACCAAGTAGACTGTGTTGGAAAGCAAGTAGTGATGCAGCTTTTGTACGGCGAATATCACTGCAAGACATTCTTTTTCGACTGGAGAGTAGCGATGCTCTGCACCTACTAGCATGCGGCTAAGGTAATATAGAGCAGCTTCTTTTCTTTGATCATTTTCTTGCGCAAGCAGAGCTCCCAAAGAGTGATCAAGGGCTCTTGTGTATAAGATGAATGGTTTTCCAGTGGTAGGAGCAGCTAACACTGGAGGTTTGGTCAGGTATGACTTGATGTCTTGGAAAACAGCTTCACAGTCAGCATCCCAGACAAAGTTTACACCTTTTTTCATCAACCGGGAGAATGGACGGCATTTCCCCGAAAGATTGGAGATGAACCGTCTGATGTAGGCCAATCTCCCTTGAAGCCCTTTGAGTTCTCTCAAGGTTCTTGGAGAGGGCAATTCTAGAATGGCTTTGACTTTTATGGGGTCAAGCTCTATTCCAGCTTTCTGAACTAAGAATCCGAGGAACTTACCCTACGAGACGCCGAAGAAGCATTTCAAAGGATTCATTCGCAGTTTGTGTTTGCGAAGCCGGAGGAAGACTTTTCGAAGGTTTTCGAGATGATCTTCTTTTCTTTTGCTTTTGACGGCGAGGTCATCAACGTAACATTCAACCGTCTTGTGCTGCACATCTTAGAATATTTTCATCATAGCCCTCTGATATGTGGCACCAGCATTTTTCAGACCAAATGGCATGACAGTGTAGCAATACACGCCAAATGGGGTCCAAAAAGATGTATGTTTTTCATCTTCAGGATGCATCTTTATCTGATTGTAGCCAGAGAAACCATCCATGAATGTCATTTGCTCGAATCCACAGGTATTATCAATCATTACCTCTGGTATGGGGAGCGGAAATTCATCTTTTGGGCATGCGCCATTCAGGTCTCTATAGTCAATACAGACCCTGATCTGCCCATTTTTCTTTGTCACGGGGACAATGTTGGCCAACCATTCAGGATGTTGTTCCTCACGGATGAAGCCGACGCTTTTGAGTTTTTGAACTTCTTGTTCAATTTTATCCATCACATCTGGACGGAATCTTCTTTGGCCTTGCTTGACAGGCTTGATGTCTTCTTGAAGATTGAGTTTGTGCACCGCTTTTTTGGGGTCTAAGCTAGGCATTTCAGCGTAAGACCATGCAAAGCAATCAACGAACTCACGAAGAAAGGCGATATACTCGGGTAACTCATCATCCTTTATATTCTTGCTTATGAATATAGGACGTGGGTTATCTGGTGTTCCCAAGTCTATCTTTTGAACAGGATCTTCTGTTGGAAGGTTTGAAGGTGGTTCCTTCATAATATTTTCGGAGGCTTCCAGCTCAACGAAACCTTCTGGGGTTTCAAAGGCATTTCCAGACCAAGGTTTTGTTCCTTTCCACGGGTCTCCTTGATTGGTAATTTTCCCAAGGCTTGCTATGAGATGATCCCAATCGCCTGTTGAAATCGGGTCGAAGTAGGCTACTTCTTTTGGAGATGAGGCTTCTTCTGGGTTAGAAGACCACATGTCTGTGCATTCGGACAACTCCTCTTCATTTTCGGAGAAATCGTGCCAATTGGATGAGCTTCCTGGATATTTGTCAGGTGACTCATCAAAGAGATATCCAGGGAGATCGATGTCTTCATGGACTTGAGATGTTGAGGCTTGGTCAGTATATTGACTTTTAAGCCTTTGTGTCAACTGTCTCAGGGGAGTGTCGGGATCATACCCTAACCCGTGTGAAGACTTTTCTACATAGCCGTAGAGTCTCCAATCTTCCAGCTGGCTTTTGGTCAAGACGGGCCCCAATGGCATGAGAATACCGCGTCCTTCTCCCAAACCGACTAGGTTTTGGAGCGTCATAGCCCATTTTCTTCATAATAGCTTGTGCCACGGAACTATATAAGGATAGTTGAGGCATACCTTTATTTTGGAAAGGTTCAAGCATAGAGTTTGATGAAGAAGCATCCGATCTATGGAAGAAGATCGGCTTTTCCTTTGCTGAAGTTGCTGGAACAACGAAGGAAGCTGACGTAGGATCTTCTATGTCAGAAGTTGTCTCCATTGGAGTGAG
Source organism: Litsea cubeba (assembly GCA_012931725.1). Classification (NCBI taxonomy): domain Eukaryota; kingdom Viridiplantae; phylum Streptophyta; class Magnoliopsida; order Laurales; family Lauraceae; genus Litsea; species Litsea cubeba. The sequence continues at coordinate 35,875,910 of CM022947.1, forward strand.
AGCAGGCTGAACGTACTGAGTGTCAGCTTGGCTTAACAATGTGTCGTCTTCTGGCTCTGAATCCGAATCCGTGTCTTGCATGATAGACACAAAAGAGACAACAAATTTGCCCCCAGGCTTTTGCTTTGCCTTCTTCACTTTAGTTGTGATGACCAAAGGCTTTGAAGGTGTGAGGGAGATGATGAAGGGAGTTTGAATGCTCTCTTCGGATTTACCAGATGATTTGTTTTCTTCCGGCGATTGTTGCGGAGCCTTGCCTTTATCTTTCTGGGGATTTTCGGCAAAGGGTGCTGTGTGCTTATCCTCTTCTTCTTTTTCACCTTCATACATCTGTGAGTCTGCGAAGTGGACTTCTTTACCTTTGAAGGGTTTTCTGTCTGCAAAGGCTCGATGTATCATGCCGTCGTCGCCAACAAACTTGATGCATTGATGTAGAGTTGAAGGGATAACACCATTCTCGTGGATCCAAGGTCGTCCGAGAAGGATGTTGTAGCATGAAGGGGTTTTTATTGCATACACAGTGACCTCAGAAATAAGATCACCGATTTGCAACTTGAACCTGATTTGCCGATAGGCCTTTGAGTACTCCCATCGTATCGAAAGATAGATACAGATGTGTGGCTCAGCTTACTGGGTGGGATGCCCAACTCTTCGAGAGTCGAAGTGGAGATGAGGTTGAGTGCAGAACCTAGGTCGATCTGAACTCTGTGCATAGGTATTTCCTTGATGTACCCTGTGAAGTACAGGGGTCGGTTATGCCTTGTTTCTCCAAGTAGGAGGTCATCCTTTGTGAAGGCGATGGTTGCACTGGCTGCTTTTTTAACCGAGAGGCATTCAATGCATGATCCCTCAGTTTTCTTCTTTTCTCCCTTTAAGGAGGCTTCTGAGTTTTTGACCCGGTAATCCATTTCAATTTGGAGGACTTGCGGGGCATGTTTGTCGACATCCTCATTCAACTTTTGTAATTCTGAGATGAGATTATCACGAGTGTGCGGAGACATTCGTAACAAATCTAGGTTGTGCAGACATGCTGTGCTTGAAGTGTTCAATCAAGTCATACTTGAAAGCCTCCTTAGGGCCTGCATGTTCATCATTGTTGCCACTAGGGGTGCTTACAACATCTTTTCCCGAAGGATTTACATATGTAAAGGAAGATTGGTTGTAATTTTTGTGGTAGTCCCGGCCAAAGCGGGTGCCTCTACCAACTTCGAGAGCTTCTTGAGAAGGGTCTTCGTTTGGAAGATTGTCTTCAGGATCAAGAGGCTGTCGTTTTTCATTTGCTGAGGATGTATCAGCAGCAGAGTTGCCGTCCTCAGTGATTGTGTTGCACGGAGCATTTTCCGGGAACAAGTCCTGAACAGCATCCAGCAACCTTTCTTCTTTGTTGACTAATTCATCGTCCCAAGCATCAATAGCTGGGAATTCTTCAGTCAGGAAGGGTGTGAACTTTGAAGTCACAGTCCCAGGAGAAGAAACCTGAGAGGGTTTCATCTCAGTGAAAGTCACGTGAGACGAGGTGGCTCCAGAAGATACATTGCTAGGTGTCGCCGGAGTGTAAGTGCTCTCATCAGACGATGCTTCGGAAGAGCTATAATCCCGAATTATCACATTACAGGAAGCTCTGACGGGAGACGTTGCCTGATCGGAGTCAGACTCATCCTCGGATGTAAGATGATCGTCGATCCATCAATTTTCTTTATTTTCAGGAGTTAACAGAGGATATACCTGATGGTCTTCAGGGACTTTAGGCTCTGGATTGCGAGGAGGCTCGTTGACGCGTTCTTGCTCTTGTTCTAGAGCGAGACGCTGCAAGATCCTTGCATATTCTTCAAGATCAGGCATGGGAGCCAAATCTTCTTCTTCATCAACTCTTTGTGGCTCAACACGGTTGATTTCCACTGGAGCAATGAGAGGTGTTGGGTCAGCAACATCTTCTTGTACAGCCTCTTGGTCTTCTTCATCATCAGACCAGGATCCTTGTGGCTGTAGAGGGTTATACCAGATTACTGGCATAAGATGAGACTCAGGAACCCATTCTTCATCAGAGAGATATTCTCCTGTTTCAAGGGAATACTCCCACTCATCTGTGTAGTTGGATTCGAATCCATCATCGGTGTCGCTGGACTCGTATCCATCAATGGAGAATCCAACTACCGAATTGCAAGAGTATGATGCCTCCTGCATGGCTTCTTTGAATTGAGGTGGCATGAAATCACTGAGAGTGAATTTTCTTACCCCCTTTGAAGCCTCTGGAAGGGATGTTTTTGTTGCCTCCAGTGAAGCGGTAGAGGAAGCCTTTGCCTTTTCTTTGACTTCTTATTTTGGCTGGGTATTCTCTTATCGTTTGAGCTCGAGGAGATGCTTCCTAGCCTGCCTTCGCTGTTGAGCTGTAGGCTTTGTTTTCACGACCTCCCAATTTTCATCTTCCAGGAGATCGGGATGTACCTATATGGGTTGTCCGCCTGGTGTCTGGTAAGGAACCAGTTCCTCGGACGCTTGGATTGAGTTTATCACCTTGAAGGAAGTAGTGATCTTCTTCTTCGGTGATTTTGATGTTTGTCCACATGTCACCATGTTAACGGAGGCAGACCCACAGTTTTTGTCAAAGGTGATGACTCCGTTTTTCCACATCTCGTTTATTTTTTCCCTCACAACAAAGCATTGATTGAGAGGATGCGAGATCATCTGGTGGTATGGACAGTACCGAGGATCGTTAGTTTTGCCAACATCACCCGGTCTTTTTGGTTCAGGCAAGGTGAGCTTGCCGTTTGCCACAAGAGCCCCGAAGATTTCATCAACATCTTCATCAAACGGGTATTTCTTCTCTACTCGTTCTTTGAAGGCATCTGACAGTTCAGGTCTCTTACCTGCAGCTTTGTTTTCAGCTTTCTTTGGTAGCTGAGGAGCTGACTTGGTCTGCACATTGAGGACCTCTTTCTTCTTTGGTTTAGAGGTTGCAATGGCGGTTGGCTCTTTTCTTGATGATTTATGACTGTTGAGGTCTTTAATCACCGTTTCAGCTTCCATGGAAGCTTCTAGGAGTTCTCCCAGGTTTTTTGATTTGTTGCCGATGATCATGGAGCGGATTCTGGCTCTCATGTTGTTTCGGCAGAAGTCGACTAGCGACGCTTGTGGCAATACATCAGAGCATTTGTATGCCATTGCTTTCCACTTGTGAATGAAGTCATATGTTGACTCATTCTCCCCCTATTTTAGGCTGCACAGCTGAGCCATAGTAGCGGGATGATCCTCACCTTTGAACTGAGTCAGGAAGCGTGTCTCTAGCATGGCCTAGTTTTGGATCGCGTCCTCCGGCAGAGTGGAGTACCAATCAAAGGCCGTACCTTTTAGGGTACTTGCAAAGAGGCGGATCTTGAGTGCATCTTGATCCGCGATAGCTCCCGTCAGGATCTTGAAGTGGATGACGTGCTGTCTGGCTGATCCTTTCCCCGTATATGTTTAGAGAGTAGGATGCTTGAATTTGGTGGGGAACGGGACCGAGTCCATCCATAAGGGATATGGTGGCTTGATCCCATGCTCCTTGAGTATATCCTCTTCTTTTGCTTTGGCGAGGATACTATCTACGTCCTTTTTGGTGAGGGCGCGTGACTCATTTTCTTCTCCATTTACCTCATCGTCTTGATGATTCGGAGGAGGTTCATTGTTCGCCTGATTTTGGAAGGCGAGGGGAAGGTTTTCCATCAGAGTTTCAATCCTCTGTTGGCCTTGTTCCAACTACTGGATACGGGTAATCGCATCATCTTGAGGTGGATTGCGGGGTGGTGGCTCAGAATTTGTAGCCAAGACGTTCATCCTTCGTGATTCGAATGAAGAAACTGTCCTGGTGACTGAGCTGGGACTCATTCTTTTTGAAGAAGAGCTTGAGGAAGGATCACTCTGCCGTCCTTTGCTTGAAGGAGCAGGGGATTCTTCTGAATGTCTTCTTGTCCTGGAGACGCTGCGGGTCATCGGACGTCGGACATGGTTTTTGTTGCTGACTTTTGGCGTCTTCTGGTTTTTCCAACCATATGGACGGCATCAACTTGGTTGGGTCTATATTTTTCGACCCACTTGGGAGAGACTTGAAGTGTAGGAGGCTGGGTCCTTTGCTTCTCTAGTCTCTTTTGCCGATACGACGCGCGGCGGCGTATACGACGAGCAACTTGAGCTTCGACCAGCTCTGGCTGGGCTTGACGATGAAGGATGTGCTCCCTCGGGCGCAGCAGCCGAGCCTGTCTTCTTTGCAGCTGGGCAAGGAAAGGATGCAAACCCTGTCCTTCGCCTGTTGCAGCAAAGCTTTGAATTTTTGGAGTTCGGCCCCTGCAGAGATGAAGGGTCGAACTGTAGGTTTGTAGGCCTTAGCAGGTGCTTGCAGAGGCCTTGTGATGCATGATCTGATTTTGGCCTTGTAGGAACAAGCCGGCTCATGCTGGGATGACTTGGAAGTCAGGTTGGAGATGGGTCTCTCCTCTTTCATGTAAGCAAGAGGGTAGAACTGGTTCTCCTTGAGTGGGGCCAGGAATGCTGGCTTGGTAGATGTTTGGGACCTTCTCTGTTTTGGTGAAGGTCTTGGGGACCAAGTCTTGGGGTAGACCTGGTCGTTTGCTGGTCGAGGCTTCGTGGGGCTGCCACGGGCTTCGGGCCTTCTGGTGCTCGCCTTTGGTGTCACGGTAGTGACACGTTGAGAGGCGAGTTTCTGCTTCTTGGAGGGAGCAGTTTGTTCCTCAGGAAGTGAGAATGTCCCAGCGTCCCAAAGACGATAGTCTGGGGAGTTGAGGTCGACCCGGAGCTCAGAGAGTTGCCGAGGGAGTTGACGCTTCGGCAGCTGATGGGGCGCTTGTAGGTGCACGTAGTTTGCTTTTGTTGAAGCATGAGTTGGTGCTTGCTTTCATCGAAACTAATGGTTAGTGAAGCTGCCATTGTTAGTTTTCGAAAAGTTTCTGAAACAAGACCACATCCATTAGTAATCACAAGAACAATGATCATAAATGGGAAGTTCTATGGTTTCGTCTTTTCAAATTGCTCGAGGGAGATGACCCAAGCAATATGAGGAAGGCAAAATGCCATAGAGGGTACAATTGTTCTAATCGCAGGTATGGTAAGCCCAGAATGAGCGTCCCAGTGACTGCTAGAAGCAATTGTGAACTTAAATTCGACTTATCGAGAAGCAGAGCTTGCTCGAGGTAAGAAGAATATAAAGTTGGAGTTACAAATGTGTCGGTCACAATACAGTAGACCCTAAAAGGGCGTACTAATACCGCTAGACACAAATATTTTGAGACCGCATCCATGAGATGAGATTCTCTGTTTTGAAAGGTCAAGATCGGATTCATCAAAGAGAGCAGATGGTATTCCGATCTGGACATGGGCTCAACGATTTCCGCGAGCGCCAGTGCTTAGAAAGAAATGAACCATAATTTCTCGGATCTAAATCCAAAAATGACGAGTTTTTTTTTTTTTTTGAAAGGCCAATATCGAGTTCATCAAAGAGAGCAAAAGGCACTCCAATCTGAACACGGGCTCAACGATTTCCGCGAGCGCCAGTGCTCAGAAAAGAGAAGACCAAGATTTCTCCAATCTAAACCCAAAATGACGGAAGATTTTTTTTTTAAGATTTTTTTTTTCAAGATTTTTTTTTAAAAAAAATCTTTTTTATTTATTTTTTATTTATTTTTTTATATTTTTTTAAAGATTTTTAAATTTTTTTTTTATTTTTTATTTTAAAATTCTTATTTTTAAAAATTTTATTTTTGAAAAAATTTATTTAAAAGACGAGAGAGTACACATAGGCCTCCTAACCCGGTCTTATGAAATCTCGATTGATAGAATTGCCCCCAGGTAAGGGTAGGATTACTTAATGAACCCGTTTGGAGGACCCTTGCCTTGAACAGTCAAGCTGTCTCCACACTCTGGACAAGGCTTTTCTTGAATCAACCATGATCAAAGAACACAGTTGGTTTAACCTTAGTGGTCTATGTCTTTTTTTGTTTTTTTTATATATATTTATTTTTTATTTTTTTTATTTTTAATGAACTCATCGAAGAGAAACGATGGCCCAAAACCTTAGTCGAACAGGCTCAATATTTCTGCAAGCACGATGAACGATAGGAAAGGATCAAGGTTTCTCAATTTTGAATCCAAACCGAGAAATTTAATTTTTTGTTTTTTTTTAGATCTTTAATGAATTCATCGAAGAGAAACGATGGCCCAAAACCTTAGTCGAACAGGCTCAACATTTCTGCAAGCGCGATGAACGATAGGAATGGATTAAGGTTTCTCAATTTTGAATCCAAAATGAAAAATCTGATTTTTTATTATTTTTTTTTGAAAAGAGAAAAAGTGGAAATAAATTCAAAGAATTAGAAATTTCCAAAAAATCTCATCTCATTTTTTTAGATGCGGAATCCAACATGGCCACCAATCAAAAAGTAGCCAAAGAATCAAGAAAAGAAGTATAAGCATAGAGCAATAGATATGATATGCAAATATTTCATTTCTAGCATCGTGTTCTCAAATGAACGTGTCCCACCGGGTGTGCCAGCTTGATGGACCGTGCTCCTGATGCCTGGTCCTACCGAGGTCGGCGGACGTGGGAGTTCGATGGGTCCGACCCTTTCGTAACCGGGGGGCAGGGGCGTGCATTAACATTTCTTTTGTGTGGGTGTGCCAGATTTTCTATTTTACTTGGAATTGGAAGTGGTGATCCGGAGATCAACCTTCGAAAGTAAAAAAAAAATCAACTTCTTTCAAGTTTTCCATTGCACATATATTTAAGAAAAGAGACATTTTCTTGATTTGCCGTGAAAGGCGATTTTTTTGGCATTTATAGCCGATTTTGGCATTTATAGCCGGTTTTTGGCGTTTATAGCCGATTTTGGCGTTTATAACCGATTTACAATTCTTATCAATAATGAAAGACAAGAGTTGTGATTTTTGTCTCTTTAAAAAAAATACAAACTACAATGAAAAGCAAGAAAAGGAGGATCTAACTTCTCAGGAGATTGTGGGGGACCCGTTCAGATTGACGGTCACAAGCCATATGTGGACTTCGCCATCATCCATGTAGATGAGAACAGAGGATGCTATTGATTCGCTTGGCTTGGCTATAACCTCAGGTTTTTAGAGAACAAAGACCAATAGGAGGTCTTATGTTCAATAAAAAGCCGAGTAGACGGGCTGAAAAGCCACATCTAAGCCATTTGGAGGCAGAAGGAGAAGGCAAGTGTTGGAATTTGAGATGACTTGAGAAGTCTTTTGATGAATTAAAGTAATTAGTATCTCAAGTATGGTTTTGAGTTGGAATTATTGTCAACACATTGTCACAAGCATGATGATAGTAGGCTAGTGTTGATAGAGCAGAAAAGAAGAAACAGAATTGAAACAGTCAGGAATTAAGAATTCCTGATGCAGAGCACGCGGTCGACCGGGATCTTCATGCGGTCGACCGAGAAAGAAGAAACCTGCAGAAACAGAAAAAAGGCACCTCTCAGTTATTTTCGTGACACAGTGTGTCTTCGGTCGACCGGGTCCCCAGGATGTCGACCGAGATCAAAAGTTGTCTGTTTCCAGTCAGTGTCTTCGGTCGACCGAGCAAGCCAGGATGTCGACCGAGCACGGGAACCAGAGTTGCGCAGAATTAGAAGTTTTGCACGAAAATTCAGCACACTTCTCTTATTTGTTTGGGACTCTTTCTAAACGAATTGTAGCCCGTTTTAAATACAATTAAGGGTTATCAAAACCTATATAAAGGCATGCTTGGGTCGTTCATAAACACATCAGAAGAGACACCAGAAGAGAGAAGAAGAGTGCTGGTGCTGTGTTGCTGTGTTGCTGCATTATCAGACGTTTTCTACAGCAATTGTGGACGAGATTATGCTCTAGAAGATGGTGATTCGTCCATGAGTTAAGTGTCTCTCTTTTATGCTTTAGATTTCAATTTGTAAGGGATTGAGAGAGAGAGAATTGTAGAGGGGAAGGGCTGTAGACAGAATTAATCTTCTACTCTGTTCGTACATCAAGTTGGTGTTTCGTGTTTAGGGTTTGGTGATCCTATCTGTTGGTGCAGATAAATTGTAAGGGGAGTCGGTGCTTCCTAGATAGTTGGTGCTATCTGAAACTAAGGGTTGGTGCTCTTTGTCGTTGGTGCGACTAAATAAGATTCAGATCTGTCCCGGATTGGTGTTCGGACAGTCTTTGAACCGTGGACGTAGCCTTTCGGTGAACCACGTTAAATCTGGTGTCATTGTGTGGTTTGACTTGTTTTGTTGTTGAATTGGACCTGTTTTTAGAAATCACTGATTCACCCCCCCTCTCAGTGATTGCGGTATCCAATAATTGGTATCAGAGCGAGGTTCCCTTGATCAGTTTAATACGCTAAGGGTGATCTCTTGTCAAATCACATGGCAGTCAATATAGGGAATATGAAAGCACCTCTGTTTGATGGTTCTAATTACTCCTTTTGGAAGATTAGGATGCAAGCCTTCATCAAATCTCTTGGCTATGATGTTTGGGAGGCTGTCAGAGCCGGTTACAATGCTGCCACCGTACCCAATGATACAGCATCAAAGAAGTTGGCAGACAACGACTCCAAGGCGCAGAATGCACTCTTTAGTGGCCTTGTGGACAGCGAGCTTGTCAAAGTAATTGCATGCAAAACAGCCAAGGAAATTTGGGACAAGTTGCAAAGCATACATGAAGGTGATGAGAAGATTAAAGAAGCCAAATTACAAACCCATCGCTCTCAATTTGAATCTCTTCGCATGGAGGAAAGCGAGAATGTTGACTCGTATATGCAACGAGTGAATGAAGTCACGAATGATATTCGTGGACTAGGGGAGGAGATTAAAGAGCCGGTCATCGTCAAAAAGGTTCTAAGATCTCTTCTTCCCCGGTTTGATTCAAAAGTCTTAGCCATTGAAGAAGCCAAAGATCTGAATGCATTCTCCATGGATGAATTTCATGGTTCTCTAACTGCCTATGAGATGCTTATAGGAAAAACGTCTTCATCTGATAAAGAAGCGGCCTTCAAAGTTCAGAAAAAGGCAAAAGAGACTGCTGGTCATGATGTTGATTCTGATGATGATGAGCTTGAGGCTCAATTTGTTAGAAAGTTGAAGAAAGGAAGCAATGGCAAGTACAAAGGGAAGCTACCCTTTAAATGCTTCAATTGTGGAGGTATTGGTCACTTTGCTGCGAAGTGTCCCCTAAAAGAAGACAATGATAATGACTCTTATGCTGAAAAGAGTAAAGGAAAGAGAAACTTCAGAAAAAGGGGCAAAGCTAAAAACTTTCTATGTCAACAAGATGACAGCACGTCTGAAACTTCAGACGATGATGAATCAACCGAAGCTCTCTTCATGATCACTGTTGAAGAAGAAGAAGAGCTAGATCCTGAAGAGGATGAGGAGGCTGAAGTCAATCTTGAAGAGGAACTCATAGCCGCACTTGAGGAGCTAAGCATGGAACGCAAATCAAGTAAGAAAAATCTGAAACTTCTCCATGAATCTGAAAGTTCTATTATTTCTTTGAAAACTCAAGTAGAAGAATATAAAAGAATGGTAGAAGTCCTTGAAAACCAAATAAGTATCAAAAAGGAAGAGGCTATGAAACTTGAAACTGAGATCGCTGGAGCAAAGGTTGAAAATCAATTGGAAAAACGTATCAAGATTTTAAGGTCTGATCGTGGAGGCGAGTTCACATCTGAAGAGTTCACTAAATATTGTGAACATCATGGCATTCAAAGACAGTACTCAGCCCCTAGAACTCCACAGCAAAATGGAGTTGTGGAACGGAAGAATCGCACCGTACAAGAGATGGCTCGTACGATGCTAAGTGAAAGCAAGATGGCTGACAAGTATTGGAAAGAGGCAATTCATACGGCCGTATACATTCAAAATCGATGCTTGATCAGGCCACATGAAGTCAAAACTCCCTATGAGCTATGGTTTGGGCGAAAAGCAACAATCAAGCACTTCAAAGTCTTCGGCAGCAAGTGTTACATCAAGCGGCTCGAACAAAATCCGGGCAAATTTGAAGAAAGAGCTGACGAAGGTATATTTCTGGGTTACTCCTCTACTAGCAAGGCATATAGGTGTCTTAACAAAAGAACCAGAAAAATCATAGAAAGTGCTGATGTGAGAATAGATGAGAATATTGAACCAAAGAATGCAACTCATAATGACAGTCCAGTTTATGAGGACTCGAGTGAGATTGATGATGAGATGGCTGAATCTAATGATTCTGAGAAATCAAAGGATGACTCAGAAGATACTACACCTAAGAAGCACAGCACTTGGGTAGAGCAACACCCTAAGGATCAAATCATTGGAGATCCTAAGGCAGGCGTTCAAACTAGACAAAGTGTAGTTAGCAATTACTCACTTGTGTCCACCATTGAACCCAAGACTGTGGCTGAAGCCAGTCTCGATGAAAGTTGGTTGAAATCTATGCATGAGGAGTTGGAGCAAATTGAGAAGAACTCCACATGGGAACTTGTTCCTAGACCTACTGATAAGAATGTTATTGGTACTAAATGGGTCTTTCGGAATAAGCTGAATGAAGATGGTCAAGTCATTAGAAACAAAGCAAGGTTGGTTTGTAAAGGCTATGCTCAAGTTGAAGGCATAGATTTTGAAGAGACCTTTGCACCGGTGGCTCGTCTGGAAGCTATTCATATGTTTCTTGCATTGGCAGCATACAAAACCTTCAAGGTATTTCAGATGGACGTAAAGTCAGCTTTCTTGAATGGTTTACTTGAAGAAGAGGTCTACATTGAGCAACCTGATGGTTTTCTCATCAGCAAAAATTCAGATCTAGTGTGCAAGTTGAAAAAGGCTCTTTATGGGCTGAAACAAGCGCCAAGGGCATGGTATGCAAGGCTGGATCTCTATCTCCGCAAGATCGGTTTTGGAAAAGGACTTGTTGATAGCAATCTGTATGTCAAAACTGAGTTAAGCAAACAGCTGGTTGTCATTGTTTATGTTGATGACATAATCTTTGGTGGCAATGATGAGGAGATGTGCAGGAATTTTGCTGAAGCAATGAAGAAAGAATTTGAGATGTCAATGCTTGGAGAACTAAAGTTCTTTCTTGGTTTACAAGTTCAGCAGCTGAAACATGGTATCTTCATATCACAAATGAAGTACATTAAGGAAATGCTGAAACGATTCAATATGGAAGACAGCAAGCCAGTGAGCACACCAATGTCAACGAACACGAAGCTTAGCAAAGATGATAAGGCCTCGTCCGTTGATCATACCACCTATCGCTCTATGATAGGAAGCTTGCTCTACTTAACTGCTACAAGACCAGATCTTCTACAAGCAGTATGTATGGTTGCACGTTTTCAAGCAGCACCAACTGAAACGCACCTTACAGCAGTGAAAAGAATCTTTTGATATCTGAAAGGTACTATGGAGCTTGGTATCTGGTATCCCAAAGGCAAATCCTTCACTCTTGTTGCATATTCTGATGCCGATTGGGCTGGATGCGTAGATGATCGCAAGAGTACTAGCGGCGGCGCATTTTATCTTGGAGACAGATTAGTTGCTTGGCATAGTAAGAAGCAAGACTCAGTATCCCTTTCGACAGCGGAAGCGGAATATATTGCAGCGGCAACTTGTTGTACGCAAGTGTTATGGATGCGGCAAATGCTCTCTGATCTAGGAGTTCCTACAACGGATCCTACGCCGATCCTATGTGACAACACGAGTGCAATTCATATATCTAAGAATCCTGTTCAGCACTCTCGAACAAAGCATGTAGCAATTCGTTATCATTTTCTTAAAGATAAAGTTGCTGATGGAGAGGTCAAGTTGGAGTATGTTCCAACAACTGAGCAAGTGGCTGATATTTTCACGAAACCTCTACCAAAGGAAGTCTTCGAGTATCTCCGGAAAAAGTTAGGAGTTACTCACTCTCCTAAACCGTAGGAGTTGTGCTTGAAAGGGGGAGCAATGCATTCATTGAAAATCCTATTCGCTCCTCGATTTGGTCCCTTTGGACTTGTTGTCAAAGGGGGAGAGATGTTATGCTAAGATAGCAAGGAGAGATGTTATGCTATGTAAGCTAAGGGGGAGATTGTTGACAGTGCATGGTTGTTATTTCAGAATTTCAGAATTGGTTCCAAGTGAGTGTTGAAAAGAACTTGGAAGAGCTGCAAGCTGGAGTTGAAAGTGTTGAAGTTCCAATAGTGTTGCCAACAATTCCAAAGGGGGAGATTGTTGGAATTTGAGATGACTTAAGAAGTCTTTTGATGAATTAAAGTAATTAGTATCTCAAGTATGGTTTTGAGTTGGAATTATTGTCAACACATTGTCACAAGCATGATGATAGTAGGCTAGTGTTGATAGAGCAGAAAAGAAAAAACAGAATTGAAACAGTCAGGAATTAAGAATTCCTGATGCAGAGCACGCGGTCGACCGGGATCTTCATGCGGTCGACCGAGAAAGAAGAAACCTGCAGAAACAGAAAAAAGGCACCTCTCAGTTATTTTCGTGACACAGTGTGTCTTCGGTCGACCGGGTCCCCAGGATGTCGACCGAGATCAAAAGTTGTCTGTTTCCAGTCAGTGTCTTCGGTCGACCGAGCAAGCCATGATGTCGACCGAGCATGGGAACCAGAGTTGCGCAGAATTAGAAGTTTTGCACGAAAATTCAGCACACTTCTCTTATTTGTTTGGGACTCTTTCTAAACAAATTGTAGCCCGTTTTAAATACAATTAAGGGTTATCAAAACCTATATAAAGGCATGCTTGGGTCGTTCATAAACACATCAGAAGAGACACCAGAAGAGAAGAGTTTTAGAGAGTTATAGAGAGAGTTTTGGAGAGAAGAAGAGTGCTGGTGCTGTGTTGCTGTGTTGCTGCATTATCAGACGTTTTCTACAGCAATTGTGGACGAGATTATGCTCTAGAAGATGGTGATTCGTCCATGAGTTAAGTGTCTCTCTTTTATGCTTTAGATTTCAATTTGTAAGGGATTGAGAGAGAGAGAATTGTAGAGGGGAAGGGCTGTAGACAGAATTAATCTTCTACTCTGTTCGTACATCAAGTTGGTGCTTCGTGTTTAGGGTTTGGTGATCCTATCTGTTGGTGCAGATAAATTGTAAGGGGAGTCGGTGCTTCCTAGATAGTTGGTGCTATCTGAAACTAAGGGTTGGTGCTCTTTGTCGTTGGTGCGACTAAATAAGATTCAGATCTGTCCCGGATTGGTGTTCAGACAGTCTTTGAACCGTGGACGTAGCCTTTCGGTGAACCACGTTAAATCTGGTGTCATTGTGTGGTTTGACTTGTTTTGTTGTTGAATTGGACCTGTTTTTAGAAATCACTGATTCACCCCCCCCTCTCAGTGATCGCGGTATCCAACAGCAAGGACCCTGGGGGGATACCCTCCAAGGGACTTTTGTCACACTGTAGCGGTGGTCGGTGTAGAACTTCCACAGAGTTTTCTCTCTTTTCCTTCTCTGAATTTCTGTGCTTTTTTCTGATTTAGGATCAGTCTCGTTTTTCCAATCTGGATTTCTTTGGAATGCTCTCCTATTTATAGGCTTTTAGGTAGCCATTTAGGAGGGTTTATGAGCCTTAATTGTCATAAAGCTACATAAAGGGAGGAGTTACAAGATTGAATTCTTTATTTTGTAACTCCTTTTTCTTGGCTTCTGAATGGCCGGAGGAGATTGAGGGCATTTAATCGCCTTTAATCGCCATGATGGGAGGAGTTTCATGGGTTAAATGCCATGAATCTCTTGACTTGTAACTCCCGAATGCTTGCTTCTGATTGGTCCATCCAAAGAAATGGATTAATGACTGTAATAAAGCTAGTCAATTAATCGCATTAAGTGGTCGCTGAGCAGTTGAAGAGTCGCGGGCCGTGCCGTGTCTTTTGGGATTCTTCTGGCGATGATCATCGATGGATCTTCATATAGATCGACAGCAGATGACCATGTAGCTTCAGGTGTTGGTTGCCAACAGCGGGTCGGTACCATCTGTCCTGTCGATTTCTCGATCGGTTGGGTAGATTTCTCGATCGGTTGGGTAGAAAGCACACTTTTTTTTGGTTGACCGGGTGGCGATCAATGTTGTTTTCGATACTCTTGATGATTAACCCGTTTTTTTTACGGATGTTAGAGGATTTGGTGTCTCAAAAGTATGAATTTTGGAAAATACCAGAGGTCGGACGCTTCGAATCGCGAAAAAACGGCGAAAAACGGGGTTTCCGTGGCCCACCGGGTGATCCCGGGCCCCAGGGTCGCAGGGGCCTGCGGGGTTTTCCCCCTTTTGTCCCGTTTTGTGTCCGTTTTTGCTATTTTTTTATTCTTTTTTCTTCTGTATTTTTCCTTGACATTTTTTATCATTTATTGGCTTGATTTCCCTGTAGAAAACCTAGTGAGAATCATTGCATTTTATTTTGCAAAGTTTCCAATTTTCTGAGAAAGCCGAAGACTTTGTTGCGCAGAGCTACCGATTTTTCGTCAGAAGCTGAAACTGGGCCAAACGACGTCGAAATGACCTAAAATTTGAGGTGAAGCCTCCTGAGCAATAAATAAGACCAACCGTAGGCTTTTGTTTGAGTTTTGAAGCCATTTGGGGTCCTATCACCAGTAGACTTGCTTTTGTCGCGATGAAGATGTCGTGGTTTGATGTGCGGTCAACCGAGTCCGATTGACTTGAAATTTGACAGGGAACCTATTGGAGTCATTTTAAGAAGATCCATAGGCTCTGTCTTGGAAACCATGGTCCCGGGGAGCTTTGCCGTCGAGAGGCCTGATCTGGCTTCCGAGCGTTAAAGTATGGTCAAATGTTGTCGTAATGACCTGAAATTTGATGTGTAGCCCTTTGTAAGCATTTTGAAGCCGTCCATGTGCTCTATCTGATGAGTGATGGCCTCGTTGGTTCTCGCCGCCGAGAGGCTTGATTTAGCTATTCGAGGGTTGATGTAGGGTCAAACGTTGTCGGTTTGACTCGGAACTTGACGTGGAGCCTTTTGGATGTATTTTGAGACCATCCATCGGCTCTGATCGAAGATTTAGTGTCTCCGATGCTTTCGCCGCCGGAAGCTCCTTTTCAGCTGCCGGAGAAGCGAAGTTAGGCCAAATGATTTTGAAATGGCCCGAAACTTCTTGTGTACTCCTCTTTTGGCTGTCTTGAAGGATCTTGCAGTTTTTGTTTGATTCTGACAAGATTTTTTGATTCCGACAAGATTTGATTTTTTGGAAGTAGCATTGCCTATTTATGGCAGGTTTCGACTTCATGTAGCTCTTTGGATCTTGAAGAGGCAAAGTGACATTTTTGGTGTTAACACTGCTTTCCAAGATATCAAGTCATACCTGACAAAACCTCCAGTGTTAGCTGCTCCTACCACTGGAAAACCATTCATCTTATACACAAGAGCCCTTGATCATTCTTTGGGAGCTCTGCTTGCACAAGAAAATGATCAAAGAAAAGAAGCTGCTCTATATTACCTCAGCCGCCTGCTAGTAGGTGCAGAGCATCGCTACTCTCCAGTCGAAAAAGAATGTCTTGCAGTGATGTTCGCCGTACAAAAGCTGTGTCAATACTTGCTTTCCAACATAGTCTACCTGGTCTCGAGGGTCAACCTCCTGAAGGTCCTTATCACAAAGGTAGGTTCTCTCAATGCTCGACTGGCAAAATGGTCCATTTTTCTGTCACAATTTGATATTAGGTATGTACCACAAAAGGCAATCAAAGGGCAAGCTCTAGCGGACTTTCTCGCAGAGCATCCATTGCCTAAAGATTCTCCACTCAGAGATGATCTCCCAGACGAACCAGTCTATAATGTGGAGACTTTCTCACAAAATGCTTCCTGGGACATGTACTTTGACGGTGCAACCAGGACAAATGAAAAAAGACAGCTGATCTTGGGAGTTGGCATCCTCTTTGTTAGCCCCGACAAATACATGATTCCACACGCTTTCTCGCTACTAGAACCATGCACAAACAATGCAGCTGAATATCATGCTCTGATCCTAGGATTGGAACTCGCCATCGAATCCGGTATCACCATGCTGGAAGTCTTTGGAGACTCTCAACTGATCGTCAACCAGATGAATCCGAAATTTGAAGTCAGGAAGCCAAATTTGCTGCCTTACTACAACAAATCACAATCGCTTCTGCAAAAGTTTGACATCTGTCACATCACCCACATTCGTAGAGGTGAAAACATACGTGCAGATGCCCTGCTGGACTTGCCGCATCTATGGCAATCCAGGAAGGCGAAAACATGCAAATCACAGTGTACGAAATAAGAATCCTTCCTCCTCTTAACACACACTAAGCAGTTGCTGAATGCCACTAAGTGGTTGGAAGTCGGATTTTAATCTTTCAAACTTCAATCGGCGACTGGAGGGATCCGTTCATTGATTACATTATGTTCAGAATCCTACCTGAAGATCCAAAAGAACGGGTAAGCATCCAAAGGCGAACCCCAAGCTTTCATTTGGATATTCCTTCAAAAATCCTTTATAGGAAATCCTTCAACGGAGTACTTTTACGCTGCTTGTTACAACAAGAGGCTGAAGAAACACTCAAAGAAGTTCATGCTGGTCTTTACGGAGCTCATCAGGCTGGTCCCAAGCTCTATGATCAGATAAAAAGGTTAGGTTATTACTGGCCTACCATGGTAGCTGATGCAATGCAATTTGCTAAGCGCTGCCAACAATGTCAAGTTCATGGAGATTACATTCACATGCCTCCAGAATGGCTAAATTCTACAGCGATTTCATGGCCTTTCGAAGCCTGGGGTATGGACATCATAGGTCCTATTTCTCCCCCTTTGAGCAAAGGTCATCGCTTCATCTTCGCCGCTACGGATTATTTCTCCAAGTGGTCAGAAGCATTTGCGTTCAACGAAATGAATACCTCATCAGTCCTTTAGTTCCTGCGCACCAACATCATTTGTCGTTTCGGCATACCCAAAAGATTCGTCCATGATAACGGACCACAATTCCGGGATCATCGATTCTACAGGTTCTGCGACAAATACAAAATCCAAAGCTGTCATTCGACTCCATATAATCCGGCAGCAAACAGATTAGTAGAAGTTTTCAACAAGACACTCTGCAAAATCCTCAAAAAAATGGTCTCTAGTCACAAAAGAGATTGGAGCGACAAACTGTTTGAAGCTTTGTGGGCCTATCGAACCACCGTTCGAGGGCCAACCCATAGCACACCATACTCCTTGGTCTATGGATGCGAAGCTATCGTGCCCTTGGAAGTACAAATTCCTTCCTTGAGGGTATCTTTGCAAAATGACATGACTCAAGAAACCAATGTCAAATTGCGACTCCATGAGCTGGACAATCTCGATGAGAGACGGCTCGAAGCTCAACAAAGCATTAAACTTTACCAAGCACGCATGGCAGGATCTTTCGACAAAAAGGTCAGGCATCGTGCCTACAAAAAGGGTGACTTGGTTCTTGAGGTAAAAAGACCAATGGTCTTCGCTCACAAGTCCAAAGGCAAATTTGAGCCAAAATGGGAGGGACCCTATGTCATCGACAAGGTTTTCTCCAACGGCGCATACGCACTCCTAAACATGGAAGGTGACAGATGTATGCTGCCCATTAACGGCAAGTTCTTAAAGCGGTACTACCCTTGAAGACTTACCCAACTGGATAAGAGCAATGCCTGTACGGCCAAAACCGGTTTCCAGGTACACGCTCGCTAAACCCACCTTTTTTAGAATTTTCATGTCAAATGTTGAAATTTCTAGAAATTTAAACAATGCTTACTTTCATCATTTCATTGTTCAAAAATCCAAGTTTAGGAACCTTTCCCTAACTTGACCGAAATTCTCAACCCTTGAACCCAAAATTCATGGGTTGAAACAAAATCCGGATTCAGGGATTTCCACCCTACTCCACCCTACCTTTTATCGCCTAAATGGTTTTAGCTCAAAACTTATGACCCTCGTGTCTTTAAACAAAAAAAATGGTTTTTCAAAAACCCACGGGGAAGCAACGCTTAGTCGATACTCACACAAGTCGGAAGCATGCGAACCACGTTTGACACTTACAAAATAGCAGGGAAGCGACATTTTGTCGATACTTGCAAAATCCAAAACCGTGGAGATGCAACATTTTAGTTGATATCCAAAACCCAAATCTCAAAGGTTCGAAAAAACCTAAAAAACCATGGAGACGTGACATTTCAGTTGATATCCATGACCCAAAGGTTCGAGAAAACCACAAATTTCAAAAATCATAGGGAAACGACGTCAAGTCAGTACCCGCAAAACCAAAATTTTTGAAAAGCAAGGATGCAACATTCCATCGATACTTGCACCCAAATCCGCGAGGATGCGACATTCCATCGATACTCGCAACCGAATAAGCAAGGATGCGACATTCCATCGATACTTGCAAGAACATTCAGCAGGGAGGCGACTTTTAGTCGATACTTGCATTTTTGAAAACCAAAACGGCTATAGATGCCACCAAAACAAACCGGCTATCAATGCCACAAACCAAAAGCTTTAGCTTTCAAAAAAAAAAAAACCCGGCTATCAATGCCACAAACTCGGCTATGAATGCCACCAAAACCGGCTATCAATGCCACAAATCGGCTATCAATGCCACAAAAAAGCTGGCTCTCATGCCAAATATCGGCTTCCATGCCACAAACAAAAATCTGGCTTCCATTCCAAAACAATCATTTGACAAAAGATTTTCACAAAATGATAAGCTTTTGATCAAATCCCATTTAGCAATTACTTTCATCACAAAAAGATTTAAGTGAGCGTAGGGAAAACAAAAAAAAGTACCAAAAAATACATGTAGTACCAAAAAAAAAGAAAGTGTTCACAAGCACTATAAAAAAAGAGTACCAAAAAAATACATATGGTACAAAAAAAAGGAGAGAAGGATAGTTTCTGTTACAAAAAAAAAAAAAACAACCAGCTCAACCAAAAATGGTCTCCAGCCAAAATTTTAGCTCCTCAAGCAAACTTTTGGCCTCAGCCGTCAGGGATTCCGAGGCACGCTTCTTCAGGAACTTGCCATGAGATGCTGGAGAATGCTGCAATCCTTTTTTCACACCAGGAAGCCTATCCCGAGCAGTTTGCCATCGTTTGCTCTCTTGAGACTTCCTTTCAAGAACTCGATCGGCATCTGCAACTCGGCGAATCAGAGCACTCTCCCTGTCGCGAGCCTCTGTTATTGCAGCCCACTTGGCAGTGACTTGTGCCTGCAGATGCTCAAGACATTTTCTGGCCTCATCAACCTCCCTATCAAGGATGTTAAGGTCATGTGTCAGCCCAATGATGTTTAGCTCTTCTAAGTTCTTCTCTCAGACTATCTGCTTCCTACTTTGTGTAGCCTCATCCAGGTTAGACTGAGCCTTATCAGCAGGGTCCAGGAACATCTCCTTGAAAAACTGGTCATCAGCCAAACCCATGGCCTCAAACCATTTGTCACCCAGCTCAATGATCCTATCAACGATCGCCCTGGCACCTGTGACATCCAGACCAGCCTCTTCAGCATCACTGAGAATCTCCTGCACATGCTGGATCATGCCAAATCCGGCATCCAAGTGCCCAAAAAGGAGAGTCTCAATCCAAGAGCTCAGAACCCGCACCACCACCTTCTTCGCAAAAGGAAGAGATGGCCCGGCTGAAGACTCGCCCAACTCCGTTGGTCGGCTGCTCATGTCATCACCCGTTGGAAGAGTAACAAAAGAACTCTTTCAAGTTGGAGCTGCTCGGGAAGGAATCTCAGCACGAGGTATCTTCTCAATAGTGTTAGAACTGGTCCCAGGAGTCTCTACCTCTGGATCGACCTCTGGCATCTCTTGCTCTGGTTCTGAAGGAAGCAACGGACTCTCCGCTGTCACCTCAAAACCTGCCAAAGAAACACAAAAGGGTATGAATATGATCCTGTTTGAAAATCATTATCAGGGTTATTACTACAAAATACGTTCTTCGACGACTGGCGGAACACTATCTTCCTCCATGAACTCATCGGAAGCATCATCAACATTTGTGTCCATCGATGGTTCAAAGTCATCGGAATCCTGTGGCAAGTCAGCTGACAAGAAAAATGTTAGCAAACTAAGTCACAAAGAAAGAAAAGAAAGCAAAAGAAGTTATACCAATTGGAGATTATGGATTCACTCCAGAGTCCCTCGGTTCTTCTTCAGGTGCCACGACAAGATCTGTCACCACCTCATCGGTTGGAACCTCAGGCATCGCCAAATCTTCCTCTGCTAAAAAAAAGAGGAGTAGCAGGAAGAGAAAACAAATCAAGACATGGAAAAATCCCATGAAAAGAAATGGAAAGAGAAAAAGGAAGAATCATACCTTCACCGACGGTCTCTTCTTCTCGGCTTCTCTTCTCTGGAGGCTCGTCAGCATTCCCTAGCGCATCCTCATTGATAGTAAGGGGTACTTCCAAGTTAGGAGAGTCCTCATGCTACCCCTTGCTGCGATGATGAGTCCTCCTCCTCTTACTCCCGCGGGCTCGCTTCTTAGAGGAACCTGCCCCGCTGTCAGAGTCAGGTCTCCCACTTGACTCCTCACTGGATGGTCTACTCTTGCTAGTAGACTCCACGGAAGCTTGCCTTTGCGCCGCTTGCATCCAAGCATCAAGTTTGGCTTCCTCCTGTTCTAGCTGCTCTAAAGCCTCATCAGGTATTTCTCGAACAGCTTCAGAACCAATGACGCCCTTGTCACCGAGAAAGCCTATCTTGTGCTTCTCTCCAGAAAGGAAGGCCCAAACTTCCTCTCGCCGGACGCCATCCAACTTTCCAAGGCCCTTTCTAGATGCTAGCTTCACATCAAGCTCCTTCTTAGAAAGCCCCCGATATGCCGAAAAGCTCTCCGTGAACCACTTCGCAACGCCGGCAGTTCGGGAAGTCAACAACACAGGATAATAGATTATGGCTGTAGTGTCTTCAGCACTATAGAAAACCCATGCATTTCTCCCGTCCTGTAAACCTCCAAAGCGCTTCACCATGCTTGAAGGCGCTCCAACAACGCCTTGAGAAAAACCCAACTACACAGCAAAACGAGAGGGTACATACGGCTGGATGTCGACGAAAAGATGTCTGCGGTACACCATCGTTCCGACACGTATGCTGAAAAGCCACTCCTTCTTTGCGTTCGTCAAGGAGTAATGCCTTCCCGACCCCGCCCTGGTAGAGTCTCGGGAGGCACCAAAATCAAAAGCCTTCTTCCGTAACTCCAGAGAAAGCTTCACTGAAGACTGCCCCATCTCGACGTCCCTGAATCGTCGGATCCTCATGCGGGCAAACAAAAGTGATTCGGACACGGCTTTGCCCTTAGCCAGCCGAATCATCAGAGGATCATCATCCTGTGCGGCAACCAGCTGGTGGAAGCCAGGACAGTGGTACACGTACCACGAATAAAAGATGTGGGCTGAAAATACCCTATTCATAGGGAGCCCAAGCCGAACCAAAAAAGCAGAGCCTGCAGTTCGGTACACAGGTAGGAGTAAAGAGCTGGCACCAAAGCAAGTTGCTCTCCAAAAGCCATCTGACAAGCCAGAAAAATACAATGCGGCCTGATGTGCATTCCATTTCCTCCAGCAAAAATAGCCTCACCAAGTCAATAAGTGAGGTAAACAGCGAGATCCCTCCGCAGTGCAATGTCAGGACATATGGCGTTTGTACTCGCACAAAAATCTCTCAACTCTTCTTGCATAGCCAAGATCTTCTTCGAACTTGGATCCTGAGCCCTGGCTTCCTGGGTCGCACTATCAGAAGACTCCCTGCTATCAAAAAAGTTGGGGAAAGAAGAGCTAGAACTCTTCCAACTGCTGGATCTAACTTTCAAACCCTTCTTCTCCTTCAAAAAATCATAAAAGGCGATGAGCTGAAAGTACAGAAGCCTGAACTCCTCAGACTGCTCCTCAAGGACGCTGTCGATCGGCATAAACTCCTCATAGAGTTTGCCAAGGATGGGCAATCCAGTAATGGCGCTCAGCTCCTTCAAAGAAAAACCAATCTCACCATTCGTCACAACGAAGGTATTGGTTTGTAGAAGGAATGACTCCAACATAGCGATGAAGGCCTCGTCGGAAAAGATCACGGTCTCCCTAAAGGCGCGTACCGCATCAAAAATCCTGGCTTCCTTCAAAAAGGCGCCACCAATCAGCAGGACGCGATCAGTCCACGACTTCCACTCGGAGTCAGCATTGAAACGGCCACGAAGTCAAAAAGGCTTTATCCAATTGCTGCCGTCACTGCTGAAAATACCAAGGCCCACCGGGTCTCAAATCGACCGACGGATAATCAGAGCCCTAGTAGCCACTGGATGGCATCAACAGGTCCATGTCAACAGGCGACCTCTCCGTATATCCAGGAGAACCGCCAACAAAAACCCCGGTCTTGATTACATTTGTCCTTCTCACCCAGCTTGGAGGATCTTCCCTCTTAGAGCACATGGGGGCAAGGCTCATGATCGAGACGGTGCGATCAAACGTCGACCGGGTAGCAACAGTCTTCTTCTCACCATCTGCTGTGAAAGAGAACTGAAAACATCTCCTCTGGAATGTCATGTCATCAGGGACAGCATCACCAAAGAAGAAGGTAGCCTTGGGTAAATCACTCTGATCTTCCATCACCCATGGATGACTGCTTACCATGATCTTATAGAATTCCTCTCCCTTGAGAGCGATCAGTCGCTGCCTCATCTCATCTCTGTTGAGGGAGTCGCACTCTTCCAGAATTCTCTCAACATACTGGACCTTCTTAAAGGCATGCTGAACGGCCGGATTAGAAGATCTAGCAGATCGACGAGGTACGCTTGTAGCAGGCTCTTTACCCTTGTTCGTTCTCGAAGAACCACCTGCAAAGGATGGAAAAGAAAAAGATCAAACATCAAAATGACAGAATCTCGCTAAAAAAAATCTGGCGAAATTTTGACATGATGCCGGGGCAATTCCGAGGAAAAGGAACTATCCCGAAAGAAATAGAAAGCTTGAAGATGGGCTCAACATTGCTGCGAGCTCCGAAACTCTAAACTTTCAAAACCTCAAAGTCTCTGCAAAATCAGGAAGGGCCCAACATCGCTGCAAGCTCTAAATTCCCAAATTTGTGAAAACTTCCAGGCATGCTATCACAATCATGATACAAATTCAATTTACAATAGAATGCATGCATGAACATCTAGGTTTGCCAAAAAAAAAAGGGGGCAGTATCATGATGAGCAAAAGAAAAAAAAAAGAAAAAGAAAAGAAACTTTCTCAAAAAAAGGAGAAAGGAGAAAGAAAAAGAACAAAAAAAAGAAACTTTCTCAGAAAAAAAAAGAGAGAAAGAAAACAAAAAAGAGAGAGAAAAAGGGGCTGGCCCACAGGCCACGTGGCCGTACGGCCATATCCGTACGGATCTATCCGTACGGCCCACAAAAAAAAACATGAAAAAAAAAGAAGAAAGCATAAAAAAAATGTGTAAAAAAAAAAGAAAAGAGCAAACACGTGAAAAAAAAAGAAAGAAACAAAAAAGAAAGAAAGAACTTTTTTCCTACAATGGGGTTTTCTTGAAAAAGGGAACTTACTTGAAGCCATTGATGGAGAAGAAGAAGAAAAGTCTTGAAGATCTTGAAGAAGAAGAACTCTTGGTCTTGAAGCCCTCTTGGGATTGTTGCAAAAGAAAGCAATAAGAGCAAGAGATCCAACCTCCTCCTTACTTTTATAGAAGAGAGCAACCAAAGAAGGAAAGAAGAAAGAGGTAAGTGTTACTAATTAGTAACCTTACCAAAAGAAAGAAATTAGAAAGATTCTTTCCCAAAAGAAAGATATCTTGAGGGATTCTCTCCCAAAAAGAAATCAATGAGAGATTTTCTCCCAAAAGATAGGATCAATGAAAGATTCTTTCCCAAAGGAAGATATCTTGAGATATTCTCTCCCAAAATAAAGGGAACATGAGAGATTCTCTCCAAGTAAAAATATTCTTAGATATTCTCTATCCAAATGAGATATTTTTGGATATTCTTTATAAAAATGACACCATATGAGATCTAAGCCATTTCAAACGCTTAAGGTCCCATGGGTTAGCCCATATGAGCCAGGTTTGACCACCTAGGCACTTAAAAAAAAAATTTGGGCTTTTAGTCAAAGAGAAATCCCTCTTACCAAGAGCTTACAAAAATGATTCCATGCCTCTTTTGAGTTGATTGGACCATACAAAAAAAAAAAGAATTCCAAGCCCCATGAGCTTCCAAAAATCAAACCATCCAGCCTCTTCTACCAAATTGAGCCAAAATCTTGAAATTGACATTCCGAAAAAATCCAAACCAAATCCTGATCCCCTAACATGCCACATACAGCTTGTTAGGTCACAAGACCAAAACCAAGAACCAAAACCTGATCCCTTAACTTGCCACATACAGCCTGTTAGGTTACAAGATCAAAACCAAAATTGATCCCCCAACATTCCACATACAGCTTGTTGGGTCACACGGTCAAAACCAAACCCGACCCCCTAACCTGCCACATACAGCCTGTTAGGTCACAAGGTCAAAACCCAAATCCACATCCCTGATGTCATCTTTAAAAATTTGCCTCGAGATGATACGTGATCCCTTTCACTACCATAAAATTCCTCTAGAAGCTCAAAAGGCTACAAATACCAAAAAGAAAGATTGCTCAAAGACTCTTGGTCAAGTCACAAGCTCTCCTTCACAAGATCTCTTCGTGGCACATCGACTACAAAAGTTAAGCAACTCGTCGTTGCACCTCGAGGGGGCATTTGTTAACACAAAAAATGTCACTTTGCCTTTTCAAGATCCAAAGAGCTACATGAAGTCGCAACCTGCCATAAATAGGCAATGCTACTTCCAAAAAATCAAATCTTGTCAGAATTAAACAAAAATTGCAAGATCCTTCAAGACAGCCAAAAGAGGAGTACACAAGAAGTTTTGGGCCATTTCAAAATCATTTGGCCTAACTTTGCTTCTCCGGCAGCTGAAAAGGAGCTCCCGGCGGCGAAAGCATCGGAGACACCAAATCTTCGATCAGAGCTGATGGATGGTCTCAAAATACATCCAAAAGGCTCCACGTCAAGTTCCGAGTCAAACCGACAACGTTTGACCCTACATCAACCCTCGAACAGCTAAATCAAGCCTCTCGGCGGCGAGAACCACCGAGGCCATCACTCATCAGATAGAGCACATGGACGGCTTCAAAATGCTTACAAAGGGCTACACGTCAAATTTCAGGTCATTTCGACAACATTTGACCATACTTTGATGCTCGGAAGCCAAATCAGGCCTCTCGGCGGCGAAGCTCCCCGGACAGAGCCTATGGATCACCTTAAAATGACTCCAATATGTTCCCTATCAAATTTCAAGTCAATCGGACATCGGTTGACCGCACATCAAGCCACGACATCTTCATCGCAACAAAAGCAAGTCTACTGGTGATAGGACCCCAAACGGCTTCAAAACTCAAACAAAAGCCTATGGTTGGTCTTATTTATTGCTCAGCAGGCTTACCCAAAATTTCAGGTCATTCCGACATCGTTTGTCCCAGTTTCAGCTTCTGAAGGAAAATCGGCAGCTCTGCGCGACAAAGTCTTCAGCTTTCTCAGAAAATTAGAAACTTTGCAAAATAAAATGCAAGGATTCTCATTAGGTTTTCTACAGGGAAATCAGGCCGAATAAATGATAAAAAATGTCAAGGAAAAATACAGAAGAAAAAAGAATAAAAAAAATAAAAAACGGACACAAAATGGGACAAAAGGGGGGAAGGGGCCTGCGACCCTGGAGCCCGGGATCGCCGGGAGGGCCCCGAAAACCCCATTTCTCGCCGTTTCTTCGCGTTTCGAAGCGTCTGACCTCTAGTATTTTCCAAAATTCATACTTTTGAGACACCAAATCCTCTGACATCCGTCAAAAACACGGGTCAATCATCAAGAGTATCAAAATCAACATTGATCGCCAACCGGTCAACCAAAAAAAGTGTGCTTTCTACCCGACCGATCGAGAAATTGACAGGACAGATGGCACCGACCCGCTGTTGGCAAACAATACCTGAAGTTACATGGTCATCCAATGTTGATCTACATGAAGATCCATCGATGATCATTACCAGAAGAATCCTAAAAGACGCGGCATGGCCCGCGAATCTTCAACTGCTCGGCGACCACTTAATGCGATTAATTGACTAGCTTTATTACAGTCATTAGTCCATTTCTTTGGACGGCCCAATCAGAAGCAAGCATCCGAGAGTTACAAGTTAAGAGATTCATGGCATTTCACCCATGAAACCCTCCCATCATGGCGATTAAAGGCGATTAAATGCCCTCAATCTCCTCCAGCCAATCAGAAGCCAAGAAAAAGGAGTTACAAAATAAAGGAATTAAATCCTGTAACTCCTCCCTTTATGTAGCTTTATGACAATTTAGGCTCATAAACCCTCCTAAATGGCTACCTAAAAGCCTATAAATAGGAGAGCATTCCAAAGAAATCCAGATCGGAAAAACGAGATAGATCCGAGATCGGAAAAACGAGACAGATCCCAGATCAGAAAAAAACACAGAAATTCAGAGAAGGAAAAGAGAGAAAACTCTGCGGAAGTTCTACACCGACCACCGCTACAAGGTGACAAAAGTCCCTTGGGGGGTACCCCCCCCCAAGGTCCTTGCCTTCTCCTTCTGCCTCCAATGGCTTAGACGTTGCTTTTCAGCCCGTCTACTTAGTTTTTTATTGGACATAGGATCTCCTTTTGGTCTTTGTCCTCTAAAAACCTAAGGTTATAGCCAAGCCAAGCGAATCAATAGCATCCTCTGTTCTCATCTGCATGGATGATGGCGAAGTCCACATATGGCTTGCGACCGTCAATCTGAACGGGTCCCCCACAATCTCCTGAGAAGTTAGATCCTCCTTTTCTTGCTTTTCATTATAGTTTGTATTTTTTCAAAAGAGACAAAAATTACAACTCTTGTCT
This sequence comes from Litsea cubeba, assembly GCA_012931725.1. Classification (NCBI taxonomy): domain Eukaryota; kingdom Viridiplantae; phylum Streptophyta; class Magnoliopsida; order Laurales; family Lauraceae; genus Litsea; species Litsea cubeba. The sequence continues at coordinate 35,902,829 of CM022947.1, forward strand.
TTCATCATTGATAAGAATTGTAAATCGGCTATAAACGCCAAAATCGGCTATAAACGCCAAAGTCGGCTATAAACGCCAAAATCAGCTATAAATGCCAAAAAAATCGCCTTTCACGGCAAATCAAGAAAATGTCTCTTTTCTTAAATATATGTGCAATGGAAAACTTGAAAGAAGTTTATTTCCTTTTTACTTGCGAAGGTTGATCTCCGGATCACCACTTGTAATTCCAAGTAAAATAGAAAATATGGCACACCCACACAAAAAAAAATGTTGATGCACGCCCCCCGGTTACGAAAAGGTCATACCCAACGGACTCCCACATCCGCCGACCTTGGTAGAACCGGGCAGAAGCATTGTCCATCAAAGGTTATTAGAGGCTCAAATTCATATTGGAATCATTGTAGATGAGGAAGGAGGAGAAAAATCACAAAAGGGGCTGAATAGTGCAAATTCTGCACTCGACCCGGACTGGGACAGAGCCCAGTCCGCTCGAGCGACCCAGTGGTCCGCTCGAGCGGACCAGGTTCTGTCTAGGCCTCGCTCGAGCGGACCCTGGGTCGCTCGAGCGAGCCCAGCCCAGTTTCTCGGCCAATTTTCGGCCTGTTTCGGGGTTTCTTTTAGGCTGTTTTTCAACCTTTTTTTTCAGGCCTGTTTCAGGCCCAACTTAGCCTATTCCCTCCTTATGCTTGAAGCCCATTTAACCCCTATTAATGCATTAGTACAGTGACTTGAATTTACTTCAAGTTGTGTAAATTGGATGGGAAAAAGTATTTGAATCTTTATGAATGTTTTGCCTGTGAAGTCGATTAAGTCTTAATGTATACCCTACTCCCTTAATCATCAAAGATCTTCAGTGGCACCAAAAATCTCTATTAATAAATGATGTTAGGGGACTAAGTATACGTTAAGACGACCCGTGGTAAATCATTGAATCATCGTACACTATTCCATTCCATTTCAAGTTAGAAAACGTACATGTATTCTTTGTAAACTGATTTGAAATGAGTTGAGTAGTTTGTCACGATTGGAAATATCGATTAAAACTACTTGTTTTGAATGAATTGATATTGTCCATTTGTAAATAGTCCAAGTAGTTGCTTTTACCAATTTTTGTTAATGTATTGCGGTGATTTAAAATGCATCGGTTCGACAAATGGATTTGAAATGGATTTGAGTGGTTCTCCACGTTCGAAAATATATCGATAAGGCTACTCATCATATTTGTTCGGATTTGTCAGTATACTCAGCATGTATTTGTTCAAGAGTAGTCCTTTCATCGATTTCATAAATGAATTATTATGATTTGATTTGTATCGGTTCGGGTTTTGGAAACTAAAGGCACCACTAAGCTTAGGTCACCTTGTCGGGCTGATCACCCGGCTTGGGATCTTTTATTTGTCTGCCAGCTGTAGCTTGGGTTCTGTCTGTACCGACCATGGCAACGATTTTGATCTGCCGGTCCCACTTGTATGTGGCTACGGTTCTGATTCTATTTTCGGTCCCACGTGTAGTGGCTACGGTTCAGTTTGATAACGACTTTGTTCGTTCCGGTCCCACGAGTAGTGGCTACAGTTCTGTATGCTCTTGTTACTTCGGGTAATAGGAGAATATAGCTATATGTGGTTTCCCAATGTTTTATCTGCTTGATATTTTGCTTTATGATCCTTGTTTGTTTCAGCTTATTATAGTCTTTGGATTGTTATTGTTCAGGACATCGATCTTTTATCTTATTGTCTCTATTGGGGGGTGTTTGGAAACCATATATTTTTAAAGATTTTGCTATATTATATCCTAGTTTAGAATATAATCTACTCACCTAAAAACAAGGTGTTTGGATAACTTCGAAGGTATTCTACAATATCTCACTTTCTTACAAAAACCTTCATGTTATAATATTCAACTATATGCTGTATAAAGCAATATTTCATTAAGACAACTAACCAAAACAAGGGTTTGGCCCAGCGCATTTTTTTAAATATTGATGGCTTCTATAGGAATCCTACAATTAGTCAATATTAGATGAGCAATTTAGTGTTTATAAATTTCATGTGGGTCCCATAGCCCTGTCATTATTACATAATTTCTTTATTGATTACTAATTTTAGGTGGGTCCTACAAATATCACATTAGGTAATTTCTACCACGATTACCAACATTATGTGGGTCCCGTACTACCAACTTTAGATGGGTCTCATACGAATTACCAATATTGGATTGTAGGACTAATTACTAGTTTGCCATCATTAAATGAGTCATATTGTTTAATGGCCCTCTCGTGATTACTATAATTAGCTTGGTTAATGTGATTATTAACATCAAATGGGTCTTACATTTATTTCTCATAGATGGATTCCTCAATGATGTTCAACACTCATAGGGTTCTCCGTTATAATCACCATTGGATGTATTGCATTATGGTTATTAACATTTGGTGGACCCACATTGATTAAATAATATTGCTAGTGGTTTCTAACATTTAGTCTAATGGTTTTCTAATTAAATGGGCCCTACTATGGTTACTAATATTAAATCACTCTAGTGTGACTACTAGTTAGTGGGTTCCCACTGGGTCAATCATCCCTGTTTTTTTATTCATTTATTATTTCGATGCATCATCTCGTGAAAATGTTATAAATAGCCAAACACTTCAAAGATATATTGAAATTTGTAGAATTGTCAAACATCATAAATGACACAATATTATAATATGATACTATTTTGTTATGTGATAATGAAATCTTACAATATTCAAATTTGATCATATTATATTCTACCTTTATCCAAACACCCTCTTATTCAGGATTTTAAATGTACTTCCGATTATTAAATGTTTTACGTAGTCTGTCATCTTTTTAAGATATTTATGTTTCAGATACGGTTCATTTATTTGCTTTGATATTTACGTTCAGTCTTGCAATCATTTTATCATGATTTATTACTATTATTGTTTAGACTCTTTACATGGATTTACAATTATTTCATAATATTTTATAAATGCCCATTGCCATATTATCTAAATTTTGCTTGCCAGAGCGTCGTGTCTGACCCTGTTTGTTTGGTGCCAGATTTCTCTCCTACTGTTTTTTAGGTGTTTGATCGGAGGAGGCAGTTGAGTCGCCGGTCTGACGCGAGAGGCTGCCCATTGATATCATCTAGATGTCAAGTTTGGCACCGGAGTTCGTATCTAAATATTGGGGGTAGTATTTCTATTTAGTTGGATATCTTTGTATGGCTTTGTTAGCCTTTTTCACTGGGTTGTAATTAAGACACTTGTAAATTATAACTTGTGAAAGTCCAAGGGATCCTAACCCTAGAGTGGGGGTGAATAGGGTGATCTACACTTAATGATCAATTATGACCAATTTTAATTTCTTTACAAGTAACTAGTCCCATGTGATGATTAACATACAAAATGCGGAAGCTTAACCAAACAATCACCACAAATCAATCACCACTACACAAAAATTTATAGTGGTTCGGCCTCAATGCCTACATCCACTACCGGCTTGTGACTCAACACCCCACCGGATTTCCACTATTTATGCTTTTCCAAAAGGCTAAGCAATAACCTCAACAATATGCTTTCCAAGGATAAGCAATAACCTTACAAGATTGCTTTTCTAGGCTAAACAACAACCTATACACAATGCTTTTATATGGCTAAGCAATAACCTTACAATCAAATGATTTCTCTAAAGAAAGTGTTTTCACAAAACACTCTAAGAGATTACAATTAAGCTCAAATAAAATTGCCTCTAAATAGGTGAATATGAAAATGAAAATCAACTCACACAACACTCTATGAAATGCTAAGATGTATGCTTAAGGTGTGTGTGTGTGAACACTTCAATCAAGTTTAAAATTAAAGCTCAAACAATTTTATGCTTAAAGCAATTCAAAAGTTTAATGCACATAAAAAGATTTGATTGAAGTTATACGCAAATCACTTGAACAACTACAAACTTGTTAATGATATGAAAATTAAAAGATCACAAGTTGTATGAAATGTTTAAGCCTAATCAAGTGATGCATGTGCAATGTTGTTTTCAAAAACTAATTTAACTAAGGTTTAAATGAATGAAAACAACAAAGAATATTCAAACAAGAAATAGAATCATGCTAAAAAGGAAATCAAAGATTTTCATAAAACATGATTTGTAAAGTTTTAAAACAAAACTTTGTTTGAATCTAAGTGAAGAATCTTATGACTTAAAATCAAAGATTAAAGGAAGTAGAGGATTCAACACATCTTAGTTAATATGCTTAAAAATCATTTACCAATAATTTAGACAAAGCATAAAAACATATGATTAATAAAGGCAAAGCTTACTTGGTGGTTTAACTTCATTAATCCAAGCTTTAGCTTTTCCTAATGACCCATTAGCCTTCCTTAGCTTGATCCCCTTTCTTTTGCCTCAAAATACCTCAAGAAGGGCTCCAAAGATCATCAAAAATGGCTAAGGAATGAACTCACTTTTATAGAAAAAGTGTTCAAACGGCTACCTGTCGGTCGACCGACACCTCAACGGTCAGATTCCAATGGTCAAGAAATTTACCGTTGTGCAGGTGTGGGTCAGCTGACAGGAACCAACAAGCTGACCGACAGTACAATTTTGTTCAGAAAACAGCGGAATTCTAACCGAGAGGCTTTCGGTCAGCTTCTGAACCATGGTCGGTTAGTCGACACCTGACCGACATGCTAACCGACAGTGTGGCTAAAATCCCAACTTTTGCACATTTCAAAGTATTTTCATGTAGGGATTTTTAGGCCATTAAACCAAGCTTGGAAACATGATTTTAAATCAACTAAGTGCTTTAAAAACATGAAACATAAAAAGCCAAATATAATTTGAAACTTAGAATCATAGGCTAGCTTGATTTGTAAAAATTCTTTAAAAAAAAAAACAAATGCATCCAAGATTTAAATCCAAAACATGCACAAACTATAAGATTTACAATATTTAAAAACAATGCATGTAGAAAATCAGATTTCAAGATATTTAACTCAATGCTTGTGTGAAAAATCCTGAGATGCTAAAATGATAATGCATCCATCAAATTACAATACACAAAATCCCTAACAACTTGAATATGTGGGAAATAAATAGTCTTGTTACTACCAGTTCAGTATTCTATGATTTATGATTTGTACCAGTCTGCTCATTTGATGGCTTTATGATATTGGTTGAGTGCGACACGGAATCCGATGGCCACGGGCTCCGGGTCACAACGCCATGTTTAGCTTCCGCGAAAATATATTCTGCTCGTGATGGAATTTTGTTATCCTCACACATGCGGATCTTGGGAAAAAGCAAAAGTTTTTAATTAATCCAAAAGTTTCGTATCCCGATGTCGGATCACTGCAGGGCCCGGTCTCGGGGTGTGTGACAGGTTTGGTATCTGAGCTGGTTAGTTTCTAGGTAATAAAATACTCTAGAGACAATAAGACGTGTGGTGAGGATTCGTTAGATTGTGTCGATTTGTTTTCTCTTGTCTTTGTTTCTTTGAATTTGAGTCTGCTTTTCTTTTAGTTTGGGAGACTTTTTTTGTCTTTTCGGTTGTTCTTGTTGTAAGGGAATTTGGACAACAAAATTTCCCCTTTCGTGGGGGAGAATTTAAAATCTTTGCACCCATATTTAGTGTCTTTTGCACGTGTTCGCATCGGAGATTGGAAACATTATGGATTTAGTATGTTGTTTTTGGAAAACATCTGCAGACTTTCAGCCTTCAGCATCTCCATTGTGATTCATGAAAGAAGATGCGTACATTTGTTTGCCAGAGTAATACATGAAGAACCCCTTTCAGTTAATCGGAGATCGTCATGCAGCATGCAAGGTAAGTAAGTGAGGAATTATGGGAGAACTTGGACCAACTTCCTGAGACGAAGGGTTACAGAAGACATTTTGGTTGACTGATTTTATGAAGGGAGAAGTGATTTTTAGTTAGTAAGACTAGAAGTTAGTGCCAGAAACTCAGGGATTTCCCGGATTCAATGAGTCTTGTCATAGTTTTGGTTGAGAATTTCCGTGACTTGCAGCTTAGCCAGTGTACTTGACTTGGCGATAATACCAAGTGGATGGGTTAGTTGTAGTCAAGACAATTTTCGGCAGTAGAGGAGACCTTGTGGATTTTACCGACTTACAGGGTAATGGATTGGACAACGTGTAGATGCAAGTGAATACCTCAGTTATTATGATGTCCATTTCTTGATGAGAATGATTTTCATGATATTTCCACCTTTTGTTATGTTTTTCTTAATGTCTATGATTTGTCCTTGCAGTGATCAAACAATGGATTATGTTTAATCTTCTTAAGATATTGTTTTACAATGATCTTGGAATTTTTCTCTTGTTTTAATTTTCTTAAATGTTGACATCTACATTTCAAAACCGTAATGATTTCAAAATTTTGTATATGTTTGGTTGGAAATGGATGGATGTTTTTAATGATGGATTGTAGAGGCTAGTGAATAAACTGATCGTTAAAAGCAAATAACTAAAATTGTGTTTCTTTTTCAAGCATAGTGTGAAATTTCTATTTCATTGATTTGTTTCCTTTGGTGGCTATGCAAGCTGAATTTCTTAAGGGTTTTTGTGTTCAGACTATATACAGATTCCTACAATTGTTTTAACGTTCAGCTGTGTTTAGATTTCTATAGGATTTTTATGAACAAATGAGTTCAGATTTCAATAAGGTTTAGTGTTTAATTAACGCTCAGATTTCAACAAAGTTTAATGTATAGTCATACTGTATGAATCTGATTTATTTTTGAAATCCTGATTTAAATTGTTGAGTGTTTCAATGATTTGTTTGGTTATGAAAATATGAATTTCAAAATGAATAATGTTATTTCATACTCAAACTTTGATAAACTTTATTTATTAAGCTTTATTTGACAATTTAGAGGTTCGGTTTCTACTACGTTTTAAAAGGTTGAAATTCAGCTAAGTAATTGTTTTAGTCATTATGTTTAAAAATTTTAAGATTTGTTTTGCATTGAATGGAATGAGTTGTAATAGCTTATGGTTGGAGTTTGGAAGTGTATGAATTGAAGGGTTGATGGATGTTAGGAGGTGTACTGGTTCAGTTGGAGACAAAGTTGGATTTATGAGAGAGTAAACATCAATCCAGACGTGACATTCGGAAATTGATGAGACAATTGTTCTTATAGGAAAGGTAGGGTATAAGGCAGAAACAGAAGATTGAGCAGACTCCAGATTGTGAAATTTTCAATCAAGCACCATTCGTGAAGCAAATGTTTAGTTATTCTGTGAACCTTGGAGAACAATCAAAAAGTGGTGGAATTGCTTTGAGACTTGGATTGAAAGTTTCAGCTTATCAGGGAATGACGCTAGCTTGGCAGGTTTATTTTGTTGATGACACGGTATCAAGCAGAAGATCAAGAACAACAAGCAGATAGAATCAGAGTGAGCATGGACTTCTGAGTACAGTGGAGAAAGACTTGAACTTTACGATTTTAAACACACCCATGTTGGGTTTTCAAGATCGGTTATGCTTATCAAAAGTAGAAGACTTGAATAGTGAAATTTGAATAGGCAAGCCATGTGAAGTTTCGACACAGAACAGCTCAGCAGGTTATGGCAGTTTAACATCTGGTTTATAGCAGTGTGACATCTGGGTTGTAGCAGACCAAGTCAGAGACAGGAGACCTATAGAATTTGGAGTTTGTGATTTCAGAACGAAGAAGGATTGGCGATATTCTTGGAGGCCAGAAGCTGATGATGCATTCGAGGAGCCAACAGATTTCTAAGTCACTCACTTCGAAGTTAACGTGCTGACATGAGACGCTTGCGTTGATAGCTTTGATGGAGATGATAGATTGTTTCAGGATTCCGAATCACAGTGGATGAAGAGACTAGCACTTGGTAGGATTTCAATTACACTAATTCTCGAAGATAAGACCAGATAGAAGAGTTTTAAGCCAGAATCTGAATGGTACAGTAAAAGTAGGTATATGGAATTCCAGAAATTTTTGAAGTAGAGATTATTTCAGAGAAAGCTTGTCTACGATCACATCTTCGTACAAGCGTCAGGAGCACCATGTACAGTTTTGTAGGACTTAAGGCACATAATTCCAAGCTGGTAGAAAGAGACAGAACTTGCAGTTTCTTGGACCGACAGTGACTGACGAGGTAAGTAAAATAAATGATCCAGTATAGGAACGACAGATGACACCAAGGATGATTAGAAGAATCGTTGAACACTAGTTTGGTCAGAGGAGTACGTTGTTGAGCAGATGTGTGTGACAGTATGAAGGCTTGAACCGAAACAAATATGTTGTTGCAGGTGCATCTCAACATTAGGTTTGATCAGGGGACATCTCAGTTGCCGAGGTTCAGCGAGGGTGTAAGTGTTTTTATTAGTCTTTTGGGTTTTTGATTTTTATTTGGTTTAGACCATTTGGAGGACCAAATGGGTTCTAAGGGGGGGGATGTAAGACCCCGACCCCCATTTCTTTTGTTTAGTATTGTTTTAATTATGGTTTAGTTTTTTAAGTGAGATTAGAGTTGGTTTGACCTTGTCTTTGAATTTGACTAGATTTTTCATAGCCTTGGAGATTTTGAGGACCGTTGACTTTAGTTTGACCTGGCCTTTGTAAAATGTATTTTTATGAGAAATTACTCTTGATTTCTGAAAATTCCAAATTTGGTTTATTTTGACACATCTCATTAAGTTTAACAACTTTCATGTTTTGACCATTTTGATTTGATGATCAGAAAACACGTTTCTCGAGAAAAAAGACTTGGTCCCCAAGACCTTCACCAAAACAGAGAAGGTCCCAAACATCTACCAAGCCAGCATTCCTGGCCCCACTCAAGGAGAACCAGTTCTACCCTCTTGCTTACATGAAAGAGGAGAGACCCATCTCCAACCTGACTTCCAAGTCATCCCAGCATGAGCCGGCTTGTTCCTACAAGGCCAAAATCAGATCATGCATCACAAGGCCTCTGCAAGCACCTGCTAAGGCCTACAAACCTACAGTTCGACCCTTCATCTCTGCAGGGGCCGAACTCCAAAAATTCAAAGCTTTGCTGCAACAGGCGAAGGACAGGGTTTGCATCCTTTCCTTGCCCAGCTGCAAAGAAGACAGGCTCGGCTGCTGCGCCCGAGGGAGCACATCCTTCATCGTCAAGCCCAGCCAGAGCTGGTCGAAGCTCAAGTTGCTCGTCGTATACGCCGCCGCGCGTCGTATCGGCAAAAGAGACTAGAGAAGCAAAGGACCCAGCCTCCTACACTTCAAGTCTCTCCCAAGTGGGTCGAAAAATATAGACCCAACTAAGTTGTTGCCGTCCATATGGTTGGAAAAACCAGAAGACGCCAAAAGTCAGCAACAAAAATCATGTCCAACGTCCGATGACCCGCAGCGTCTCCAGGACAAGAAGACATTCAGAAGAATCCCCTGCTCCTTCAAGCAAAGGACGGCAGAGTGATCCTTCCTCAAGCTCTTCTTCAAAAAGAATGAGTCCCAGCTCAGTCACCAGGACAGTTTCTTCATTCGAATCACGAAGGATGAACGTCTTGGCTACAAATTCTGAGCCACCACCCCGCAATCCACCTCAAGATGATGCGATCACCCGTATCCAGCAGTTGGAACAAGGCCAACAGAGGATTGAAACTCTGATGGAAAACCTTCTCCTCGCCTTCCAAAATCAGGCGAACAATGAACCTCCTCCGAATCATCAAGACGATGAGGTAAATGGAGAAGAAAATGAGTCACGCGCCCTCACCAAAAAGGACGTAGATAGTATCCTCGCCAAAGCAAAAGAAGAGGATATACTCAAGGAGCATGGGATCAAGCCACCATATCCCTTATGGATGGACTCGGTCCCGTTCCCTACAAAATTCAAGCATCCTACTCTCTAAACATATACGGGGAAAGGATCGGCCAAACAGCACGTCATCCACTTCAAGATCCTGACGGGAGCTATCGCGGATCAAGATGCACTCAAGATCCGCCTCTTTGCAAGTACCCTAAAAGGTACGGCCTTCGATTGGTACTCCACTCTGCCGGAGGACTCGATCCAAAACTAGGCCATGCTAGAGACACGCTTCCTGACTCACTTCAAAGGTGAGGATCATCCCGCTACTATGGCTCAGCTGTGCAGCCTAAAACATGGGGAGAATGAGTCAACATATGACTTCATTCACAAGTGGAAAGCAATGGCATACAAATGCTCTGATGTATTGCCACAAGCGTCGCTAGTCGACTTCTGCCGAAACAACATGAGAGCAAAAATCTGCTCCATGATCATCGGCAACAAATCAAAAAACCTGGGAGAACTCCTAGAAGCTTCCATGGAAGCTGAAACGGTGATTAAAGACCTCAACAGTCAGAAATCATCAAGAAAAGAGCCAACCGCCATTGCAACCTCTAAACCAAAGAAGAAAGAGGTCCTCAATGTGCAGACCAAGTCAGCTCCTCAGCTACCAAAGAAAGCTGAAAACAAAGCTGCAGGTAAGAGAACTGAACTGTCAGATGCCTTCAAAGAACGAGTAGAGAAGAAATACCCGTTTGATGAAGATGTTGATAAAATCTTCGGGGCTCTTGTGGCAAACGGCAAGCTCACCTTGCCTGAACCAAAAAGACCGGGTGATGTTGGCAAAACCAACGATCCTCGGTACTGTCCATACCACCAGATGATCTCGCATCCTCTCAATCAATGCTTTGTTGTGAGGGAAAAAATAAACGAGATGTGGAAAAACGGAGTCATCACCTTTGACAAAAACTGTGGGTCTGCCTCCGTTAACATGGTGACATGTGGACAAACATCAAAATCACCGAAGAAGAAGATCACTACTTCCTTCAAGGTGATAAACTCAATCCAAGCGTCCGAGGAACTGGTTCCTTACCAGACACCAGGCGGACAACCCATATAGGTACATCCCGATCTCCTGGAAGATGAAAATTGGGAGGTCGTGAAAACAAAGCCTACAGCTCAACAGCGAAGGCAGGCTAGGAAGCATCTCCTCGAGCTCAAACGGCAAGAGAATACCCAGCCAAAATAAGAAGTCAAAGAAAAGGCAAAGGCTTCCTCTACCGCTTCACTGGAGGCAACAAAAACATCCCTTCCAGAGACTTCAAAGGGGGTAAGAAAATTCACTCTCAGTGATTTCATGCCACCTCAATTCAAAGAAGCCATGCAGGAGGCATCATACTCTTGCAATTCGGTAGTTGGATTCTCCATTGATGGATACGAGTCCAGCGACACCGATGATGGATTCGAATCCAACTACACAGATGAGTGGGAGTATTCCCTTGAAACAAG
>CM022947.1:35919463-36007014 GCA_012931725.1 Litsea cubeba
GGGGTAGACCTGGTCGTTTGCTGGTCGAGGCTTCGTGGGGCTGCCACGGGCTTCGGGCCTTCTGGTGCTCGCCTTTGGTGTCACGGTAGTGACACGTTGAAAGGCGAGTTTCTGCTTCTTGGAGGGAGCAGTTTGTTCCTCAGGAAGTGAGAATGGTCCCAGCGTCCCAAAGACGATAGTCTGGGGAGTTGAGGTCGACCCGGAGCTCAGAGAGTTGCCGAGGGAGTTGACGCTTCGGCAGCTGATGGGGCGCTTGTAGGTGCACGTAGTTTGCTTTTGTTGAAGCATGAGTTGGTCCTTGCTTTCATCGAAACTAATGGTTAGTGAAGCTGCCATTGTTAGTTTTCGAAAAGTTTCTGAAACAAGACCACATCCATTAGTAATCACAAGAACAATGATCATAAATGGGAAGTTCTATGGTTTTGTCTTTTCAAATTGCTCGAGGGAGATGACCCAAGCAATATGAGGAAGGCAAAATGCCATAGAGGGTACAATTGTTCTGATCGCAGGTATGGTAAGCCCAGAATGAGCGTCCCAGTGACTGCTAGAAGCAATTGTGAACTTAAATTCGACTTATCGAGAAGCAGAGCTTGCTCGAGGTAAGAAGAATATAAAGTTGGAGTTACAAATGTGCCGGTCACAATACAGTAGACCCTAAAAGGGCGTACTAATACCGCTAGACACAAATATTTTGAGACCGCATCCATGAGATGAGATTCTCTGTTTTGAAAGGTCAAGATCGGATTCATCAAAGAGAGCAGATGGTATTCCGATCTGGACATGGGCTCAACGATTTCCGCGAGCGCCAGTGCTTAGAAAGAAATGAACCATAATTTCTCGGATCTGAATCCAAAAATGATGAGTTTTTTTTTTTTTTTTGAAAGGCCAATATCGAGTTCATCAAAGAGAGCAAAAGGCACTCCAATCTGAACACGGGCTCAGCGATTTCCGCGAGCGCCAGTGCTCAGAAAGGAGAAGACCAAGATTTCTCCAATCTAAACCCAAAATGACGGAAGATTTTTTTTTAAGATTTTTTTTTTCAAGATTTTTTTTTAAAAAAAAATCTTTTTTATTTATTTTTTATATTTTTTTTAAAGATTTTAAAAATTTTTTTTTTTCATTTTTTTATTTTAAAATTCTTATTTTTAAAAATTTATTTTTGAAAAAATTTATTTAAAAGACGAGAGAGTACACATAGGCCTCCTAACCCGGTCTTATGAAATCTCGATTGATAGAATTGCCCCTAGGTAAGGGTAGGATTACTTAATGAACCCGTTTGGAGGACCCTTGCCTTGAACAGTCAAGCTGTCTCCACACTCTGGACAAGGCTTTTCTTGAATCAACCATGATCAAAGAACACAGTTGGTTTAACCTTAGTGGTCTATGTCTTTTTTTGTTTTTTTTTATATATTTATTTTTTATTTTTTTGATTTTTAATGAACTCATCGAAGAGAAACGATGGCCCAAAACCTTAGTCGAACAGGCTTAATATTTCTGCAAGCACGATGAACGATAGGAAAGGATCAAGGTTTCTCAATTTTGAATCATAACCGAGAAATTTAATTTTTTGTTTTTTTTAGATCTTTAATGAATTCATCGAAGAGAAACGATGGCCCAAAACCTTAGTCGAACAGGCTCAACATTTCTGCAAGCGCGATGAACGATAGGAACAGATCAAGGTTTCTCAATTTTGAATCCAAAATGAAAAATCTGATTTTTTTTTTTTTGAAAAGAGAAAAAGTGGAAATAAATTCAAAGAATTAGAAATTTCCAAAAATCTCATCTCATTTTTTTAGATGCGGAATCCAATATGGCCACCAATCAAAAAGTAGCCAAAGAATCAAGAAAAGAAGTATAAGCATAGAGCAATAGATATGATATGCAAATATTTCATTTCTAGCATCGTGTTCTCAAATGAACGTGTCCCACTGGGTGTGCCAGCTTGATGGACCGTGCTCCTGATGCCTGGTCCTACCGAGGTCGGCGGACGTGGGAGTTCGATGGGTCCGACCCTTTCGTAACCGGGGGGCAGGGGCGTGCATTAACATTTCTTTTGTGTGGGTGTGCCAGATTTTCTATTTTACTTGGAATTGGAAGTGGTGATCCGGAGATCAACCTTCGCAAGTAAAAAAGAAATCAACTTCTTTCAAGTTTTCCATTGCACATATATTTAAGAAAAGAGACATTTTCTTGATTTGCCGTGAAAGGCGATTTTTTTTGGCATTTATAGCCGATTTTGGCATTTATAGCCGGTTTTTGGCGTTTATAGCCGATTTTGGCGTTTATAACCGATTTACAATTCTTATCAATAATGAAAGACAAGAGTTGTGATTTTTGTCTCTTTAAAAAAAATACAAACTACAATGAAAAGCAAGAAAATGAGGATCTAACTTCTCAGGAGATTGTGGGGGACCCGTTCAGATTGACGGTCACCAGCCATATGTGGACTTCGCCATCATCCATGTAGATGAGAACAGAGGATGCTATTGATTCGCTTGGCTTGGCTATAACCTCAGGTTTTTAGAGAACAAAGACCAATAGGAGGTCTTATGTTCAATAAAAAGCCGAGTAGACGGGCTGAAAAGCCACGTCTAAGCCATTTGGAGGCAGAAAGAGAAGGCAAGGACCCTGGGGGGGTACCCTCCAAGGGACTTTTGTCACATTGTAGCGGTGGTCGGTGTAGAACTTCCACAGAGTTTTCTCTCTTTTCCTTCTCTGAATTTCTGTGCTTTTTTCTGATTTGGGATCTGTCTCGTTTTTCCAATCTGGATTTCTTTGGAATGCTCTCCTATTTATAGGCTTTTAGGTAGCCATTTAGGAGGGTTTATGAGCCTTAATTGTCATAAAGCTACATAAAGGGAGGAGTTACAAGATTGAATTCTTTATTTTGTAACTCCTTTTTCTTGGCTTCTGAATGGCCGGAGGAGATTGAGGGCATTTAATCGCCTTTAATCGCCATGATGGGAGGAGTTTCATGGGTTAAATGTCATGAATCTCTTGACTTGTAACTCCCGAATGCTTGCTTCTGATTGGTCCATCCAAAGAAATGGATTAATGACTGTAATAAAGCTAGTCAATTAATCGCATTAAGTGGTCGCCGAGCAGTTGAAGAGTCGCGGGCCGTGCCGCGTCTTTTGGGATTCTTCTGGCGATGATCATCGATGGATCTTCATGTAGATCAACAGCGGATGACCATGTAACTTCAGGTGTTGGTTGCCAACAGCGGGTCGGTACCTTCTGTCCTGTCGATTTCTCAATCGGTTGGGTAGATTTCTCGATCGGTTGGGTAGAAAGCACACTTTTTTTTGGTTGACCGGGTGGCGATCAATGTTGTTTTCGATACTCTTGATGATTAACCCGTTTTTTTTACGGATGTTAGAGGATTTGGTGTCTCAAAAGTATGAATTTTGGGAAAATACCAGAGGTCGGACGCTTCGAATCGCGAAAAAAACAGCGAAAAACGGGGTTTTCGTGGCCCACCGGGTGATCCCGGGCCCCAGGGTCGCAGGGGCCTGCGGGGTTTTCCCACTACACCATTTCAGGGCTTTTACAGCGTGAAATGCGCGCCGTAAATGTAGGTTTACGGCTCACGGGGGTCGTGCCGTAAAAGCGCCTGCCGTAAAAGGTTTGAACTATTTACAGCGTGCATATACAGGCCGTAAGTAGGATCAATGCACGCCGAAAATGATGTTGTTAGGACTTTTTGGACCAGATTTACGGCCTATTAAGAAGGCCGTAAATGCTAAACTTTTACGACGCCAACTGAGTGCCGTTTAAAGCATTGGTGTGCTTAAGTTTATGGCACACGTAGTACGCCGTGAATACTTAAAACGAAAAATATTTTACACAGCTTGCATTTGTGGGCTATAAATGGGTTGTGTACAATCTGATTAACGGCTCCAAATGCAAGCCGTAATTGAGTATATATGTTTTTACGACTTGCAAATGCATGCCATTAAAGAATTGGCGAGTTTTAATTTACGGCTCGCAAGGCGCGCCTTAATTGTTTTTTTTATATAAAAAAAATTAATTATTTTTTAATTAAAAATAATAATTAAGGGTCACTACCAGTTAGACCAAATGCAAGAGACATAGTGGTGACGAAGATGAATTCATGTGTAACTCAATTAAAAAAATAAAACCAGTTAAAAGTGCTATATAGAGGATAGACATCTTTCTCTTTACAGTTGTCTATCTCGATCCAGTGCTCAAAAAATACATGGAGTACAATTTTAAAAAGTGCACATGCACCATAGATCAATCAGAAGTGTCACTTTAAATAAACTAAGCTGGGTAAAGTTTTTATTTCCAATAATAAATAAATTAGCAATACAGATTATTCCCTTTCTCTATATACATTCATAAAGTCTACAAATACAGATGCATACTGTATTTCCCAAATCAGTGTTTTACCAGCATGGCTTCTAACCCTTTCTTCCTTGGGGCATGTTTCAGTTTCTCCAAAGCAACAAGCCCAACTTGCAGGACCCTTTCTCTTGATAAGCCAATCCTGAAGAAAATTCATATCTCATAGTCAAATTTCTAAAAAAAACCTAAAATAAAATTACATGATGAAAAATAGTTTTCTAGCAACAATTGCCCACTCGTGAATGCACTTATTGGGATGCACACACAATGTACACATGTAAATCTATGTGAATTGACTACTGCTTAGCAGCCTCACATCAATGGGATTACCTTCTTCCTTTCTGTATTTACCACTGCAAAGTAAACAAATATGAGACAAGTTTTAGAACCAAAAACTCGATTTGGGTTTGATGCTGAGACAGAGAACACAATCAAGGTTTGAGTTTAAAAACTATAAGTCATAGCTGAGTTCCCAATCGCTAATCAAATCTTTCACATGAGGTCAAAATTTTCAACTTTGTTTTATTTATTTTTTTGACAAGGGTCCCCCATGGTATATGAACCGACAGGACTAATACCCCAGGCCCATCCACGAACCTGCAACACATATGGTCCTGATGATGGGCCCATATACCAAAACAGGTATCAGGTCATATGACACTGTTTTATTACATGATATTGTTTTGTAATACAGGGAGCATATGAGGCCCATTGTTTGTGAGAAACATAGAATACAACATATGGAAACCATATTTTATTAATCATTCTCACATCCTTGAAGACGATATTTTGAACATTTCAAAATTTTCTTTTCACTGCTTTCTGATTCTCCAAAAAAGAAAAAATGGAACAAAAAGAACAAAATAAAGGCATAGCATGACATAGCATGACATAAAGGCGGTCGAGTGAGAGAGAGAGAGTGAGAGAGAACTGACGCTTGGAATGGTTAATGACTCAAGAGAAGCAAGGGTGGAAACTGGAAATGTTCGGCTTCCGGATTTGCTGCAAATTGACATTGCTGATCTACTCTTCTTTCTTTCTATCTCAGAACCTCCCCCACTGTGTGTAGATTTGTAGCTCTCCATGATGCTGTTCGTCCATCTGTCTATTTGTGTATGGAAGAGAGAAGAGCTGACACTGATAACCCAACTATTCTGACAATCAATCCCATCTTTTTTTTTGTTGTAATTTTATTAAGAAAACATGGACATACAGAAGAAGATGAAAAGAGGAAAAGGTGAAGGCTTTGTAATATAGTGTACTTGATTGAAAGATGCCCCCACTTTCTCCAGATAGAATCTCACATCATCTTTCTGTTTTTCTTTCTGGTCAATGATATATTGGGTAGGTTACTTTGAAGAAGAAACAAGCATTACAGCTAGAGCTGTTAATGGACCATACTGACAAATAACGGGGCTGGGTTTGAACTGGGTCAGGAACTAAAAACAAGATCATGTAATCACTTGTGATATGAATATGGAACTAATTCATTTTTTACACATCCCAAAAAGAATCAAGATTCCAAACTATTTTGGAATCAAGCCTGAACTAAAATCATGTAATCACTTGATATTGTTACTAATATAAATTGATCTATGTTTTAATTCACTAAGGGCATTTAGAAACAAGATGTATGCATACACAGGAAGTGCTCCAAAGGCTTTTATGATGATATAATTTCCAGAATAAGTTAAGAGGGGAAAACTATAAGAAAATCTCAATTCAACATAAACTATGTCAGGTCGCAAAACATCATCAATATCTGAAGCTCAATTCAGCTCATTAAACTCCACATAAACCCAATCCAGTAATAACTTTCAATCAGGAAAACAAAGTGAGAGCAAATCTCAATTCTCTGTTTTAGTCCCTGTTTCATTTTTGTTTGTAACAAGATTTTCATACTACCTACCAAACATCATATAACATAGAACTGATAGAAGAAGGATAAACACAAGTATCTTTACAGAAGAAAGATAGTCTAGAGTCCTGAATTAGTACATCTCACATAAAACTGGCTATAAATAGGATAGCAATTGAGTAGGGTCAGTCGTTTGTTTACAAATGGCACACAATCAATGAGCAAAATAAGCCTAGTGGAGAATTGGACAAATTACAGTCTTCAAAGGAAAGCAAGTTTCCAATTCTATATATTTTTATGGCCCTTATCCATGGTCCCTTTTTCAATGGTCTCTTTATCTACGGCCGTGACCCCTTTTTAATGCCCTCTTACCTATGACCATGAAAACATTCCGTTAACCATTGTGTCAAACTCTCTCCCTCTCAAAGCTGTATTTCTTATGAAGCACTCTGTTGTTCTCCTCGGCATGTACTGCTTCCAAGGTAGAAATAAAGAGGAAGTTGCATCAAATTGCCCCATGCATTCAAACAACACCACTTTTTAGGTGTTGTTTGTCTTTTACACATGTGATGTGAAGATGTCATTTACATGGGG
This sequence comes from Litsea cubeba, assembly GCA_012931725.1. NCBI lineage: Eukaryota > Viridiplantae > Streptophyta > Magnoliopsida > Laurales > Lauraceae > Litsea > Litsea cubeba. Next base: position 35,926,284 of record CM022947.1, read on the forward strand.
TTTGAAACTAGGACTTGTGTCGAAACTTGCACTAGCACCTCTTAAAACAAGAGGTGTGTAATGGTTTCACGCTTCTTTAGGTACGTGAGTTTTCATATGAAAATGACCTCATTCACACGCCCTTTTCACACTTCATTTACGTATTACAAGCATAATGAGCATAAACAAGCATAATCATGGTTCCAAAATGAGTGCAACCAAACCACCCCTCAGATAGAACATGGTTCCAAAATGACCACAGGAGGCAAGTTTTGGCACCAAAACTCGATTGCATGGAAGAATTGATTAAATTGGTGGAGTTGAATAGATGATAGCTTGCCTTTGAATCAACAAGTGAGATGAACATGAGGTCCCATCTTCTGGAATGGAACATATCTCAAATGATTGCCTCAAACGTGGTTTTTACTCAATCTCACTGTTCCCTGTCTCAATGCAATCCGAAGCCATACTTTAGCAATAAAGGTCTGTGTTTTGCATTGTAAGCAATCAGGACTCTCGAGTCATCCACCCCAGCTGTCTATATACATATCTGTGGCAAGCCAACCACCCCATTTTGTTCTCAATCTCATAGACATTAGCAAATTTGTGAATAAAGTATATAGAGCTCATGCTTCAATCTGAGGACTGGTATGATATGCTAATTTAGTTGGCTGAAACAAGCCATATATAAACAAGCCATATATAAACAATTTAGTTTTTGGTCACCAATTAGCCATGTTTGCTTTCTTACTCTAACTTCTTAATTATCGGTATTTTCTGGAAACAAGTTTTATGTGCACCCCTAAATATATTTTATGACTTTACATGGAATCTCTACAGACATTTAGCGTTAGATCGCAATCCGTGAAATCCAAAGAGTAAAGGAAGAAAATAAGCAAACCTGTACCACCTGGAACATTACTCTGTTGGCATGACTTTCCTTTTAAAGCAATTGCTCCATCGCAAAGGCATCTTGAACATATCCAGTGGATGAGTTTGATACTAATAAGAAAGGAGGCTCCCACTCACAATAGCAGTAGGGAAATACCCGGCCACATCTTTCACTATCTTTCATCTAAAGAATGAATAAAAACAAGTTAAAAAGATAAAAACAAAGATGAAAGAAGAAGAATGGAGCAAGAACATAATGATAATCCCACTCAACACTTCAGATTGCTCATCACTTGCTAATTCCACTTCTTTAATAAAAAATTAGAAAATGTGAAAAAAGATGCAGTGGGTGTGTCATATTCTTAAAAGAAATTACCGGCTAGCTCTAGTTAGACATACATGTTGAAGAGATGCCCCTTATACTATCATAGACATCCAAATTTAAAGTTCTTTCTTCTAAAATAACATCACCAGTTCAGAATTATTAATGACCAGTATAAGATCTCAATTGGGAGACTAACCAGTACTATCAATTCATTTCAGTCATGTGCCCACTTCATGCAATTGGGTTCTTATGGCTTCCAATTCGTCATTCTTCTCTTTTAGATTATGATGGGAGAAGATAGCATACAAACTTTTTTTTGCTTGTCATTTGATGCTAGCATGAGCTCTCTTAATAAATGAAGAAATAAACAACCAAACTACTAGATGATGGAGAAACAAAAAAAAGGCCACCTAGAAAAGCTCCCGCAGAAATTTGGAGGTAAAAGCTCCTACAGAATTTTCTCCCAGATATTGTTGTTAGAGATGGGAAAAAACTCTATAGTGACTCAAGTTAACAAGTGAAAGGCCTACTTAGCAAATCACTCAGATGCAAGTCTTTTTTACACCTTGTGAGTTAAGCTACACCTTTAAGTGATGCAAACGTAATGTATAAACAATTGTAGGTTCAAGTATCTTTACTACTATACTACACACAAACAATTGGTACAAAGCAAGTATCAAATTCCTATTACTTTGATGTTCAAATCTTATCTCAACTACATCTATAAATACCACCAACATGTAAACTACTCTCACGCAAATCTACTACAATCTATGAGAAAATGCATCAAACAGGGCATATGCCACCGACAAACACAGCAAAATAAAATATAGACAATTACTTCACATCTAATTGGTTCTTTTCAGAAGATAGCCTATGAAGCTCTACATATCACTCTAAAAATACCTACAACAATATTAGGAATTTTGAAAGCCTTTCCCACCAATAGTAATTTAGGTTCCTGAATTTTGAAAGAGTTGGAACTTCTGAACTTGTATGGTAGACATGAAATAAGAACCGTTCATAACTCTTCTATACAACAATGTAGAAGGTTATGATTAACCATAATTATAACATCCTTTTTTTGTTTTCAATCAGGGACAATGTAAAGCGGCTAAAATACCTAAAAACTCAGAATAAGATATGCAAAAGCAAAAAACCTAAACTGTAAATTAACAGGAAATTGATGATAAAGTGCAGAGACTCCAATTTAACAACACTTATCAAGAATAAACTGATAGGAGCCAATTCCGATCATCTTACAAGTAAAATATATATTACGCATTATGTCGAACACCTTACAAGCATAACTCAAATCCACAGGCCAAAAAAAAAGTCCATTCCAAGTTCAAAGAACCGAAACAAAAAGGAAGCATATGCCAAAAATCTCGACTAGAAATCATGGAAAAGCAACTAAAAACTCAATTTCTACTACAACATCCAAAAAAAATAAAAAAATAAACAAAATTGTTGGTTCTCACACCAAATGATCACGTAAAAGCAGATGATCGAAGAAGTCTGTCTTAAATCTAAAAGGAGATCCGTGAAATAAAAAATACAAAAAATAAAAAATAAAACCTCATTTCTCCCAAGCAAATCACGGAAAAGAGCATATCCTTCTATAACCAACAGCCACTGAGATCTCCTTTCCTGATTCGTCTTCTCCAATGGCGATGGAAACCTCAAGAATCCCGTCTCCTCCAGGCTCCGGTTCTCTGCAATGGCCCATTTTTCCCGGTAAATTTGAGCCCTTTTTTTGTCTGTGATGGCCCACCAGAGATCGATCAGGGAAATCCCTATCAACAGAGTCCATCCTTCCTTCTCTGAATCGGGCAGCGTACCAGGGGCTAAAACCCATCAGCAAGTGAGTTTAGAGGAGAGAATCAAAACCCTAGAAAGATGAGGAATGAGGTGAGAGAAGCGAAGAGTCTCTGCAAAAACAGAAATTGGTTTTCACAAATGCATAAACATCCTTAGACTAAACACACACCTTAGACCAAACACAGAGAGAGAGGATTCTGATTTGTGCCGATTGCTCTGCTTCTGGCGATGAGGAGGAGAGGAGAGGAAGAGGTTGGTGATCGATGATCGCGGCCGGTTGATTGAGAGAGAGAGGAAGAGATCGGGGGTCGGGAACGGCGATCGTGGAGGCTGAGGATGAGAATCGCACGCTACTGGAGACACACCATTGCAGCCATCGATTTCTGCAAAAAGGGAGAGGAAATAAGCTGGGGCAGAGCGCTGGAGAGGAAATAAAAGTTTGGGTCCGTCTGAGATTTTTTACCACATTTTTTAACCCAAAAGGGTTAAATTTTGGGTGTAAAAAAAAATGGTGCGAAATATTTTGGAAATATTAATTTGGCGGGTTTCTTGTTTCACGGCATGCGAAATGTGGGCCGTGAAAGCTGATTAATCTTACAGCTTTTTAAAGCAAGCCGTGAACTTAATTTGAATGGCTTAGCCTTTTACAGCGTGCAACATGTGGGCTGTGATACCCTAAATTTTTTATGGCCTTCTAATGTAGGCCGCAAATGCTCAATAATTTACGGCGTCCTAAATGCACGCCGTAATTGATAAGATCTCACGGCGTGCAAAATGCACGCCTTAATAAAGCGAAGAAAAAGCCCTTTTGCGGCTCGCATTCCATGCGAGCCGTACTATTATATCATTTACGGCCTGCATTCAATGCACGCCGTAAATGACACGCTGTAAAAGCCCTGAAATGGTGTAGTGTCCCCCTTTTGTCCCGTTTTGTGTCCGTTTTTGCTATTTTTTTATTCTTTTTTCTTCTGTATTTTTCCTTGACATTTTTTATCATTTATTGGCTTGATTTCCCTGTAGAAAACCTAGTGAGAATCATTGCATTTTATTTTGCAAAGTTTCCAATTTTCTGAGAAAACCGAAGACTTTGTTGCGCAGAGCTGCCGATTTTTCGTCAGAAGCTGAAACTGGGCCAAACGAAGTCGAAATGACCTAAAATTTGAGGTGAAGCCTCTTGAGCAATAAATAAGACCAACCGTAGGCTTTTGTTTGAGTTTTGAAGCCGTTTGGGGTCCTATCACCAGTAGACTTGCTTTTGTCGCGATGAAGATGTCGTGGTTTGATGTGCGGTCAACCGATGTCCGATTGACTTGAAATTTGACAGGGAACCTATTGGAGTCATTTTAAGAAGATCCATAGGCTCTGTCTTGGAAACCATGGTCCCGGGGAGCTTTGCCGTCGAGAGGCCTGATCTGGCTTCCGAGCGTTAAAGTATGGTCAAATGTTGTCGTAATGACCTGAAATTTGATGTGTAGCCCTTTGTAAGCATTTTGAAGTCGTCCATGTGCTCTATTTGATGAGTGATGTCCTCGTTGGTTCTCGCCGCCGAGAGGCTTGATTTAGCTGTTTGAGGGTTGATGTAGGGTCAAACGTTGTCGGTTTGACTCGGAACTTGACGTGGAGTCTTTTGTATGTATTTTGAGACCATCCATCGGCTCTGATCGAAGTTTTAGTGTCTCCGATGCTTTCGCCGCCTGGAGCTCCTTTTCAGCTGCCGGAGAAGCGAAGTTAGGCCAAATGATTTTGAAATGGCCCGAAACTTCTTGTGTACTCCTCTTTTGGCTGTCTTGAAGGATCTTGCAGTTTTTGTTTGATTCTGACAAGATTTGATTTTTTGGAAGTAGCATTGCCTATTTATGGGAGGTTTCGACTTCATGTAGCTCTTTGGATCTTGAAGAGGCAAAGTGACATTTTTGGTGTTAACACTGCTTTCCAAGATATCAAGTCATACCTGATAAAACCTCCAGTGTTAGCTGCTCCTACCACTAGAAAACCATTCATCTTATACACAAGAGCCCTTGATCATTCTTTGGGAGCTCTGCTTGCACAAGAAAATGATCAAAGAAAAGAAGCTGCTCTATATTACCTCAGCCGCCTGCTAGTAGGTGCAGAGCATCGCTACTCTCCAGTCGAAAAAGAATGTTTTGCAGTGATGTTCGTCGTACAAAAGCTGCGTCAATACTTGCTTTCCAACATAGTCTACCTGGTCTCGAGGGTCAACCTCCTGAAGGTCCTTATCACAAGGTAGGTTCTCTCAATGCTCGACTGGCAAAATGGTCCATTTTTCTGTCATAATTTGATATTAGGTATGTACCACAAAAGGCAATCAAAAGGCAAGCTCTAGCGGACTTTCTCGCAGAGCATCCATTGCCTAAAGATTCTCCACTCAGAGATGATCTCCCAGACGAACCAGTCTATAATGTGGAGACTTTCTCACAAAATGCTTCCTGGGATATGTACTTTGACGGTGCAACCAGGACAAATGAAAAAAGACAGCTGATCTTGGGAGTTGGCATCCTCTTTGTTAGCCCCGACAAATACATGATTACACACGCTTTCTCGCTACTGGAACCATGCACAAACAATGCAGCTGAATATCATGCTCTGATCCTAGGATTGGAACTCGCCATCGAATCCGGTATCACCATGCTGGAAGTCTTTGGAGACTCTCAACTGATCGTCAACCAGATGAATCCGAAATTTGAAGTCAGGAAGCCAAATTTGCTGCCTTACTACAACAAAGCACAATCGATTCTGCAAAAGTTTGACATCTGTCACATCACCCACATTCGTAGAGGTGAAAACATACGTGCAGATGCCCTGCTGGACTTGCCGCATCTATGGCAATCCAGGAAGGCGAAAACATGCAAATCATAGTGTACGAAATAAGAATCCTTCCTCCTCTTACTAAGCAGTTGCTGAATGCCACTAAGTGGTTGGAAGTCGGATTTCAATCCTTCAAACTTCAATCGGCGACTGGAGGGATCCGTTCATTGATTACATTATGTTCAGAATCCTACCTGAAGATCCAAAAGAACAGGTAAGCATCCAAAGGCGAACCCCAAGCTTTCATCATGCTGGTTTTTGCGGAGCTCATCAGGCTGGTCCCAAGCTCTATGATTAGATAAAAGGGTTAGGTTATTACTGGCCTACCATGGTAGCTGACGCAATGCAATTTGCTAAGCGCTGCCAACAATGCTAAGTTCATGGAGATTACATTCACATGCCTCCAGAATGGCTGCATCCTACAGCGATTTCATGGCCTTTCGAAGCCTGGGGTATGGACATCATAGGTCCTATTTCTCCCCCTTCGAGCAAAGGTCATCGGTTCATCTTCGCCGCTACGGATTATTTCTCTAAGTGTCAGAAGCATTTGCGTTCAGCGAAATGAAGACCTCATCAGTCCTTCAGTTCCTGCGCACCAACATCATTTGTCGTTTCGGCATACCCAAAAGATTCGTCCATGATAACGGACCACAATTTCGGGATCATCGATTCTACAGGTTCTGCGACAAATACAAAATCCAAAGCTGTCATTCAACTCCATATAATCCGGCAGCAAACAGATTAGTAGAAGTTTTCAACAAGACACTTTGCAAAATCCTCAAAAAAAATGGTCTCTAGTCACAAAAGAGATTGGAGCGACAAACTGTTTGAAGCTTTGTGGGCCTATCGAACCACCGTTCGAGGGCCAACCCATAGCACACCATACTCCTTGGTCTATGGATGCGAAGCTATCGTGCCCTTGGAAGTACAAATTCCTTCCTTGAGGGTATCTTTGCAAAATGACATGACTCAAGAAACCAATGTCAAATTGCGACTCCATGAGCTGGACAATCTCGATGAGAGACGGCTCGAAGCTCAACAAAGCATTGAACTTTACCAAGCACGCATGGCAAGATCTTTCGACAAAAAGGTCAGGCAACGTGCCTACAAAAAGGGTGACTTGGTTCTTGCGGTAAAAAGACCAATGGTCTTCGCTCACAAGTCCAAAGGCAAATTTGAGCCAAAATGGGAGGGACCCTACGTCATCGACAAGGTTTTCTCCAACGGCGCATATGCACTCCTAACATGGAAGGTGACAGATGTATGCTGCCCATCAACGGCAAGTTCTTAAAGCAGTACTACCCTTGAAGACTTACCCAACTGGGTAAGAGCAATGCCTGTACGGCCAAAACCGGTTTCCAGGTACACGCTCGCTAAACCCACCTTTTTTAGAATTTTCATGTCAAATGTTGAAATTTCTAGAAATTTAAACAATGCTTACTTTCATCATTTCATTGTTCAAAAATCCAAGTTTAGGAACCTTTCCCTAACTTGACCGAAATTCTCAACCCTTGAACCCAAAATTCATGGCTTGAAACAAAATCCGGATTCAGGGATTCCACCCTACTCCACCCTACCTTTTATCGCCTAAATGGTTTTAGCTCAAAACTTATGACCCTCGTGTCTTTAAACAAAAAAAATGGTTTTTCAAAAACCCACGGGGAAGCAACGCTTAGTCGATACTCACACAAGTCGGAAGCATGCGAACCACGTTTGACACTTACAAAATAGCAGGGAAGCGACATTTTGTCGATACTTGCAAAATCCAAAACCGTGGAGATGCAACATTTTAGTTGATATCCAAAACCCAAATCTCAAAGGTTCGAAAAAACCTAAAAAACCATGGAGACGTGACATTTCAGTTGATATCCATGACCCAAAGGTTCGAGAAAACCACAAATTTCAAAAATCATAGGGAAACGACGTCAAGTCAGTACCGCAAAACCAAAATTTTTGAAAAGCAAGGATGCAACATTCCATCGATACTTGCACCCAAATCCGCGAGGATGCGACATTCCATCGATACTCGCAAACCGAATAAGCAAGGATGCGACATTCCATCGATACTTGCAAGAACATTCAGCAGGGAGGCGACTTTTAGTCGATACTTGCATTTTTGAAAACCAAAACGGCTATAGATGCCACCAAAACAAACTGGCTATAGATGCCACCAAAACAAACCGGCTATCAATGCCACAAACCAAAAGCTTTAGCTTTCAAAAAAAAAAAAACCCGGCTATCAATGCCACAAACTCGGCTATGAATGCCACCAAAACCGGCTATCAATGCCACAAATCGGCTATCAATGCCACAAAAAAGCTGGCTCTCATGCCAAATATCGGCTTCCATGCCACAAACAAAAATCTGGCTTCCATTCCAAAACAATCATTTGACAAAAGATTTTCACAAAATGATAAGCTTTTGATCAAATCCCATTTAGCAATTACTTTCATCACAAAAAGATTTAAGTGAGCGTAGGGAAAACAAAAAAAAGTACCAAAAAATACATGTAGTACCAAAAAAAAAGAAAGTGTTCACAAGCACTATAAAAAAAGAGTACCAAAAAAATACATATGGTACAAAAAAAAGGAGAGAAGGATAGTTTCTGTTACAAAAAAAAAAAAAACAACCAGCTCAACCAAAAATGGTCTCCAGCCAAAATTTTAGCTCCTCAAGCAAACTTTTGGCCTCAGCCGTCAGGGATTCCGAGGCACGCTTCTTCAGGAACTTGCCATGAGATGCTGGAGAATGCTGCAATCCTTTTTTCACACCAGGAAGCCTATCCCGAGCAGTTTGCCATCGTTTGCTCTCTTGAGACTTCCTTTCAAGAACTCGATCGGCATCTGCAACTCGGCGAATCAGAGCACTCTCCCTGTCGCGAGCCTCTGTTATTGCAGCCCACTTGGCAGTGACTTGTGCCTGCAGATGCTCAAGACGTTTTCTGGCCTCATCGACCTCCCTATCAAGGATGTTAAGGTCATGTGTCAGCCCAATGATGTTTAGCTCTTCTAAGTTCTTCTCTCGGACTATCTGCTTCCTACTTTGTGTAGCCTCATCCAGGTTAGACTGAGCCTTATCAGCAGGGTCCAGGAACATCTCCTTGAAAAACTGGTCATCAGCCAAACCCATGGCCTTAAACCATTTGTCACCCCCAGCTCAATTATCCTATCAACGATCGCCCTGGCACCTGTGACATCTAGACCAGCCTTTTTAGCATCTTTGAGAATCTCCTGCACATGCTGGATCATGCCAAATCCGGCATCCAAGTGCCCAAAAAGGAGAGTCTCAATCCAAGAGCTCAGAACCCGCACCACCACCTTCTTCGCAAAAAGAAGAGATGGCCCAGCTGAAGACTCGCCCAACTCCGTTGGTCGGCTGCTCATGTCATCACCCGTTGGAAGTAACAAAAGAACTCTTTCCAGTTGGAGCTGCTCGGGAAGGAATCTCAGCACGAGGTATCTCCTCAATAGTGTTAGAACTGGTCCCAGGAGTCTCTACCTCTAGATCGACCTCTGGCATCTCTTGCTCTGGTTCTGAAGGAAGCAACGGACTCTCCGCTGTCACCTCAAAACCTGCCAAAGAAACACAAAAGGGTATGAATATGATCCTGTTTGAAAATCATTATCAGGGTTATTACTACAAAATACGTTCTTCGACGACTGGCGGAACACTATCTTTCTCCATGAACTCATCGGAAGCATCATCAACATTTGCGTCCATCGATGGTTCAAAGTCATCGGAATCCTGTGGCAAGTCAGCTGACAAGAAAAATGTTAGCAAAACCAAGTCACAAACAAAGAAAAGAAAGCAAAAGAAGTTATACCAATTGGAGATTATGGATTCACTCCAGAGTCCCTCGGTTCTTCTTCAGGTGCCACGACAAGATCTGTCACCACCTCATTGGTTGGAACCTCAGGCATCGCCAAATCTTCCTTTGCTAAAAAAAAGAGGAATAGCAGGAAGAGAAAACAAATCAAGACATGGAAAAAATCCCATGAAAAGAAATGGAAAGAGAAAAGGAAGAATCATACCTTCACCGACGGTCTCTTCTTCTCGGCTTCTCTTCTCTGGAGGCTCGTCAGCATTCCCTAGCGCATCCTCATTGATAGTAAGGGGTACTTCCAAGTTAGGAGAGTCCTCATGCTACCCCTTGCTGCGATGATGAGTCCTCCTCCTCTTACTCCCGCGGGCTCGCTTCTTAGAGGAACCTGCCCCGCTGTCAGAGTCAGGTCTCCCACTTGACTCCTCACTGGATGGTCTACTCTTGCTAGTAGACTCCATGGAAGCTTGCCTTTGCGCCGCTTGCATCCAAGCATCAAGTTTGCCTTCCTCCTGTTCTAGCTACTCTAAAGCCTCATCAGGTATTTCTCGAACAGCTTCAGAACCAATGACGCCCTTGTCACCGAGAAAGCCTATCTTGTGCTTCTCTCCAGAAAGGAAAGGCCCAAACTTCCTCTCGCCGGATGCCATCCGACTTTCCAAGGCCCGTTCTAGATGCTAGCTTCACATCAAGCTCCTTCTTAGAAAGCCCCCGATATGCCGAAAAGCTCTCCGGTGAACACTTCGGCAACGCCGGCAGTTCGGGAAGTCAACAACACAGGATATAGATCATGGCTGTAGTGTCTTCAGCACTATAGAAAACCCATGCATTTCTCCCGTCCTGTAAACCTCCAAAGCGCTTCACCATGCTTGAAGGCGCTCCAACAACGCCTTGAGAAAAACCCAACTACACAGCAAAACGAGAGGGTACATACGGCTGGATGTCGACGAAAAGATGTCTTGCGGTACACCATCGTTCCGACACGTATGCTGAAAAGCCACTCCTTTGCGTTCGTCAAGGAGTAATGCCTTCCCGACCCCGCCCTGGTAGAGTCTCGGGAGGCACCAAAATCAAAAGCCTTCTTCCGTAACTCCAGAGAAAGCTTCACTGAAGACTGCCCCATCTCGACGTCCCTGAATCGTCGGATCCTCATGCGGGCAAACAAAAGTGATTCGGACACGGCTTTGCCCTTAGCCAGCCGAATCATCAGAGGATCATCATCCTGTGCGGCACCCAGCCGGTGGAAGCCAGGACAGTGGTACACGTACCACGAATAAAAGATGTGGGCTGAAAATACCCTATTCATAGGGAGCCCAAGCCGAACCAAAAAAGCAGAGCCTGCAGTTCGGTACACAGGTAGGAGTAAAGAGCTGGCACCAAAGCAAGTTGCTCTCCAAAAGCCATCTGACAAGCCAGAAAAATACAATGCGGCCTGATGTGCATTCCATTTCCTCCAGCAAAAATAGCCTCACCAAGTCAATAAGTGAGGTAAACAGCGAGATCCCTCCGCAGTGCAATGTCAGGACATATGGCATTTGTACTCGCATAGAAATCTCTCAACTCTTCTTGCATAGCCAAGATCTTCTTCGAACTTGGATCCTGAGCCCTGGCTTCCTGGGTCGCACTATCAGAAGACTCCCTGCTATCAAAAAAGTTGGGGAAAGAAGAGCTAGAACTCTTCCAACTGCTGGATCTAACTTTCAAACCCTTCTTCTCCTTCAAAAAATCATAAAAGGCGATGAGCTGAAAGTACAGAAGCCTGAACTCCTCAGACTGCTCCTCAAGGACGCTGTCGATCGGCATAAACTCCTCATAGAGTTTGCCAAGGATGGGCAATCCAGTAATGGCGCTCAGCTCCTTCAAAGAAAAACCAATCTCACCATTCGTCACAACGAAGGTATGGGTTTGTGGAAGGAATGACTCCAACATAGCGATGAAGGCCTCGTCGGAAAAGATCACGGTCTCTGTAAGACCCCGACCCGAAAGACCTCGTTTAGAGTTGATTAAGTTGTGTTTTAGTTTTAAGTGTGTTTAGTATTTTTTGGATTAGTTGGGGACTAGAATAGCTCTTATAATAGCTTTGGGGAATTTGGAGAGCCTTTTTAATTGTGGGACCCTTTGGGGGTTCTTATTACGAATTGTGTGAGATTGGGGGTTTACCGATGATTTTCAAGAATCATATTTTTAACCCCATTGTACTTACCTTATTAATCCCTACAACTTTCATGTTGACATCGTTTTCATTCGAGGACCTTAAATCCGATTTTTCACTAATTGAGGGCAAAATGGTCTTTTTACCCAAAATCTGGACACCGATTTCAATGTCACCAAAATGTGCAAAATATATACTTTTTGAAAACTAGAAATTTTTCCGATCAACTTTGTCTTCTTCGTCGAATTCATTTGAAGCCCCGAAAATCATGTTTTGAGCCCGAGAAGTCTTTTAAGTTGTGGGCCCCACTCCCACCTACTATATATAGAAAGCTTCTTCTTCTTTTTCCCATTTCTGGCAAAAACCCTAGAGGAGAAGAGAAATCCCAGCCCTAAGGGTTTTCCCTTACCTTTTCTTGCTTCTTCATCTTCAATCCCCCACTAAACTAGTGCTAATGGAAAATTAGTTGCTATAATCTTCTTCCTCATCTCAAGGGCTTCGTCTTGACACCATTTTTGAAGAAAAACCGCCCACTCCAAGATTTAATTTGGACAACACCTTGCCTTTTGAAGAACTTCTTTGTAAGTGTTTTTCCTAAAAGTTTTATAATCTTGTTTATTTAGCCCTAGGGTAGCTCTATTTCAATTATTGGAAAATTCCATCTTGTTTTACTTGGATTTTGATAATCTAGGGTTTGGATTTGGGGGTTTTGTGCATAGGTGTTTGATTGGGGGCCTAAGAGGTGATTAGAGCTCAATTGATTTGAAATTGGACCCAAGGCAAGTGGATGAAATGATTCTCATGTGTTTTATCATGTTTTCTGCAAAGATCTTGATTTGTCTTCATTGATGGTTTTATTGATTTATCATGTTTGATGGTTTAGTCTTGTTGATTTTGAATGATGAATTGATGAGATAATGAGGTCAAGGAATAGCCCAATTAATTATGAAGATATGTATGGAAGAAGGGGAAAGAAAGGAAATGGATTGGAGTTGGACAAGAGAAGAATTCAACAAATGGGTTGAAATTCGCTACAGGACCGATCGATCGCCCATCAGGTCCGAATCGATCGGACTGTAAATAACTGAGAGGGTTCTCAGGACCGATCGATCGCCCATCAGGTCTGATCGATCGGACTGTAAATACTGAGAGGGTTCTCAGGACCGATCAATCGCCCATCAGGTCCGATCGATCGGACTGTAAATAACTGAGAGGGTTCTCAGGACCGATCGATCGCCCACCAGGTCCGATCGATCGGACTGCAAATAACTAGAAGCAAATTCAGGACCGATCGATCGGCCAAGGAGTCCGATCGATCGGACTGAAATGAGATGAACTATAAAATAAGAGAATTGTGAGACCATTTTCCAGATTCATTCTAAGCCCATACTCAAGTCCAATTCAGTTCTACCCCTTATCTTCTTATTTGAAGACATTGAACATGTAAAGATGCATTTAAAACCCATGAAAGATTGGGGTAAATTGTGAGGGGCTGTAGTGTGTAGGTATTGTTTGGAGGCCCGATGCTATTCAAGGATGGGTGGGCATTGAATGAAGTCCGAAGGAAGGAGGAACCTCATCATGGTGATTCCATGAGGTTGTCTAGATTGATCAATGTGTATAAGGACCCGGAATGTCCCTAACTCTTAAAGAGTACCAAAATTTCATCATATTCGACATACGGGACACTATTCGCACTGATTCAATTCTAGAAACCCATTGTTAGCCTGTAAAGGTATTGGAAACTAATTGTATTTGACTTCCAACCAATCCCCTATTTTGAGATTTCAATCGTAATCGGTGAGTACTCTTGAACCGAGAACATTGTGTTACCATGTTGTTAATTTTGTTTAGACTCGCCCCGACTTTTATACGTTTTGTACCTATGAGTTCCCGCCCCGCTATGTGTATTTATCTGTTTTGATTTTCGCATGTTACCTATGAGTCGGCACCACTAAGCTTGGATAACCTTATCGGTTTGATCCACCGGTTTGGATATCCCCCTTCAGTTATACCCGCTGCAGCATGGTTCCCGCCTCGCCCCGATATACCCGGTTCGCTACCGTGGTCCCGCAGAGTATTATATGTATTTATTATATAAAATCGTTGACTCTCCTCACCTCGTGTGACTGAGGTTAACGTCGTTGATTCTCCTCACCTCGTGTGACTGAGGTCAATGTCCCGATGTGCTCTTATCACTTTTGTGAGAGAGGATTTAGCTTTGTGTGGTTGCCACCTTGTTAGTCCCGAATCCTTGTTACCTTACATGTTTTATTTGCATATGTAATTCTTTTAAATGTTGCATTCTTCTTTTATGAAAAATTCATTGTTTATCTAGATTTTTCTATGTTTCTAATGGCATCATTGTTTTGAATGATTGTTATATCCTTTCACCCACCTGCCAGACCGTCGTGTCTGATCCATTTATTTTGGTACTCAGGTCCCGAGCTTTTTGCCGTTGAGGAGGAGCCAGAGGAGGCTGTCGGTGAACCGCAACGAGTGATTGAGTGGCAAGCCGATGATGTCATGTAGATATTCGGCCTTGCCTTGAGAACGATACACTTTGGGAATTTATAATATCTTTAATTTAGGTTTCATTTGGTTGTACGGTCTTTGTTGACCGTTATTTTGGGGGCATTAATCAACTGATATTTTGTAAATATACTTAACTTTACTTTTGGGGAAATATGCTTATGATCATTGCTCATCCTGATGCCTTATCATTTAACCATAAATTTGTCTTGTTTATGAGATTGAATAGTACTCATATGGTTTGCTACACGCTTCCGCAATCTTAAAAATATGTTTGATATGGTTACATGTGAGATGATGTGTAAAGATAATCCTCACCGCGGAACCCTGTGGGAAATCACGTGCACGGATAAATATTCTTTTAATTCCGTGTGCGTTTTAGCCAAAGAGATGCACGTGGCGCGGCATCACCCCAACCCACTGTCCCGACTCCCGGACTCGGATCCTTCCCTTTCGGTCCGGGGTCGCGACAGGACTGGTATCAGAGCGGGACATGTTTCAGGCAATTAAAAGAAACTAGAAATCTTAAGTACGTGGCGAGGATTCGTTTGATAGAATCGTGTGAGCAATGTGTGACCACCCTGTACTTGATTTATATGTGCTAACAATCTGTTTTGCAGCGTTATGCCACCTCGCAAAAGAACTGCAAACAGTAATCACATTGCCAGTAACAGTGAGAATACAGAGCCTATTGGAGAGGAACCACAAGACAACAACATGCAGAACCAGTTCCAACAGATGATGCAGGCTATGATAGACCAACAACGCCAGGCCAATGAGAATCAGGCTAGGCTCCAAGCACAAGCATATGAGACACAGACTAGATTGCAAGAACAGATGCTTAAGAAAGACGAGTATCATGCTAGGGAGATAGCTCAAATGCAGGCACAGTTGTTGGGGATATTGGAGAGGAGACCCAATCAGGGGTGTTGTTTCAGGGAGAGAGGAGTAGTGCTGGTGCAGGATTTATTTCAGCATTGAAGGCTGATAGGCTTCTAAAAAGTGGTTGTGAAGGTTATTTGGCGTTTATCACGGAGGATAAACGGTCCCAAGGGGTGGAGGAGATCCCAATTGTTTGTGAGTTTCCGGATGTTTTTCCGGAGGAGATACCTGGATTGCCACCCATTAGAGAGATAGACTTCACTATTGAGTTGTTACCGGGGACTGCTCCGATATCTATCGCACCTTACAGAATGGCCCCGGCAGAATTGGGAGAGTTGAAGATGCAATTGCAAGAACTTTTGAACAAAGGTTTTGTGAGACCTAGCGTGTCACCGTGGGGAGCACCAGTTTTGTTTGTGAAGAAGAAGGATGGCTCCATGAGAATGTGTATTGACTATAGAAGATTGAACCAAGTGACCATCAAAAACAAATATCCATTGCCAAGGATAGATGAATTGTTTGATCAGTTGCAAGGAGCTGCTTATTTTTCGAAGATTGATTTGAGGTCAGGCTACCATCAGTTGAGGGTTAGAGATTCAGATGTGCCAAAAACAGCATTTCGGACAAGATATGGACACTATGAATTTCTAGTGATGCTGTTTGGTTTGACTAATGCACCGGCAGTTTTCATGGCATTGATGAACAAAATATTTGCGGAGTATTTATATCAGTTTACAGTGGTGTTTATTGATGATATTTTAGTGTATTCCAAGACCAAAGAAGAACATGAAGAACATTTGAGGATAGCACTCCAGCTCTTGAGGGAGAATCAATTGTTTGCAAAACTTAGTAAGTGTGAATTTTGGTTGGACCAAGTCACTTTTTTGGGTCATATCATCTCTAAGGAAGGATTATCAGTGGACCCGTCCAAGATTGAGGCAGTCATGAATTGGGACAGGCCGAAGAATGCATCAGAAATTAGGAGTTTTCTTGGATTGGCAGGGTATTATCGGAGGTTTGTGCAAGGATTTCATCGATTGCGTCACCTTTGACGAAATTGACAAGGAAGAATGCACCATATGTTTGGACAGACAAGTGTGAAGCTAGTTTCCAAGAGCTGAAGAAGAGGTTGACTACAGCTCCAGTCCTCACTTTGCCATCTGGGAGCGGCGGTTTTACCATTTTTACCGATGCGTCTAGTGTTGGGCTTGGATGCGTGCTAATGCAAGATGGGAAGGTAGTTGCGTATGGGTCACGGCAGTTGAAAGATCATGAGAAGAACTATGCAACACATGATCTCGAGTTGGCCGCAGTTGTTTTAGCTTTGAAGATGTGGAGACACTACCTCTATGGAGAGAAGTTTGAGGTTCACTCCGATCACCGTAGCCTACAGTACTTGTTTTCTCAGAAGGAGTTGAACATGAGGCAGAGGAGATGGATGGAATATATTAAAGACTATGATTTTCCAATCAAGTACCACCCGGGGAAAGCGAATGTAGTTGCAGATGCCTTGAGCAGAAAGTCAGTAAGCGTGGCAAGTCTTCGGGGGACTTATGTGGTACAACAGTTAGAGGAGATGAAAGTGGATTTTCAGCCACTAAGAGAAGGTGTCATGTTAGCAAACATGTCAGTGTCAGAGCCTTCGTTCATTCAGAAGATCAAAGAGAGTCAGTTGCAAGACCCAGAGTTGGCTAAAATTTCTGAACACCTAGCAGATCGTCCGGATTTTCGTGTTGTAGATGGAGTTTTGTACTACCGAGACCGTCTGTGTGTGCCTAACTTGGAGGACTTGAGGAATGATATCATGTCTGAGGCTCACAATGCCAAGTATTCCATACACCCGGGCAGTACAAAAATGTATCAGAATTTGAAGGGCAGATTTTGGTGGAATAACATGAAGAGAGAGATAGCAGCTTTCGTCTCTCGTTGTATGACATGTCAATTGATCAAGGCAGAACACCAGAAGCCTCCAGGGTTACTACGACCATTAGAAATTCCGGAATGGAAATGGGAGCATATTACCATGGACTTCATATCGGGTTTACCGAAGACTAGTAAAGGCAATGATGCTATTTGGGTCATAGTGGACCGTCTCACCAAGTCAGCTCATTTCCTACCGATGAAGACCGGAAAGAAGATGCATATGTTACCTTTGGCCCAGTTATTTGTCACAGAGATTGTCAGTCGTCATGGACAGCCAGTTTCCATCACATCCGATAGAGATAGCAGATTTGTCTCGAGATTTTGGAAGACATTGCATGAGTCTATGGGTACGAAGTTACAGTTCAGCACGGCCTATCACCCACAGACTGATGGTCAGTCAGAGAGGACAATTCAGACACTTGAGGATATGCTTCGAGCTTGTGTGTTAGATTTCAAGACTCAGTGGGATGAAGCCTTACCGTTGTGTGAGTTCGCTTACAACAACAGTTTCCACTCGAGTATCGGTATGGCACCTTTTGAGGCCTTGTATGGCAGAAGGTGTAGGACACCTGTTTGTTGGGAAGAAGTTGGTACTCGCAGTTTCCATGGACCGACCATTGTTAGTGAGACAAGTGACAAGGTCAAGTTGATCCAAGAACGTCTGAAAGTGGCTCAGAGTAGACAGAAGAGTTATGCAGACTCTCACAGAAGGGATTTACAATTTAAAGAAGGAGATAAGGTTTTCTTGAAAGTGTCACCTACTCGTGGAACTTTGAGGTTTGGACAGAAGGGCAAACTGTCTAGGAGGTACATTGGACCGTATGACATTGTGAGTAGGATTGGTGATGTGGCTTACAGGTTAGCCTTACCACCTGAACTCTCCGGCGTACACAATGTTTTCCATGTGTCTATGTTGAAGAAGTACGTTCCCGACAGACTACACATACTCCGTTATGAGCCATTAGAAATCCGAGAAGATGCTACATATGTTGAGAAGCCCAAGCAGATCATTGACACCAAGGAACAAGAATTGAGAACTCGGACTATTCAGTGGGTCAAGGTACTTTGGGAGAATCATGGACCGGAAGAAGCAACTTGGGAATTACGGGATCAAGTTCAGAAGAAGTACCCACATCTCCTACCGGAGGTGAGTTTTAATTTCCATTTGGAGGACCAAATGTCCTAAGGGGTGGAGGATGTAAGACCCCGACCCGAGAGACCTCGTTTAGAGTTGATTAAGTTATGTTTTAGTTTTAAGTGTGTTTAGTAGTTTTTGGATTAGTTGGGGACTAGAATAGCTCTTATAATAGCTTTGGGGAATTTGGAGAGCCTTTTTAATTGTGGGACCCTTTGGGGGTTCTTATTACGAATTGTGTGAGATTGGGGGTTTACCGATGATTTCCAAGAATCGTGTTTTTAACCCCATTGTACTTACCTTATTAATCCCTACAACTTTCATGTTGACATCGTTTTCATTCGAGGACCTTAAACCCGACTTTTCACTAATTGAGGGCAAAATGGTCTTTTTACCCAAAATCTGGACACCGATTTCAATGTCACCAAAATGTGTAAAATATATACTTTTTGGAAACTAGAAATTTTTCCGATCAACTTTGTCTTCTTCATCGAAGTCGTTTGAAGCCCCGAAAACCATGTTTTGAGCCCGAGAAGTCTTTTAAGTTGTGGGCCCCACTCCCACTTACTATATATAGAAAGCTTCTTCTTCTTTTTCCCATTTATGGCAAAAACCCTAGAGGAGAAGAGAAATCCCAGCCCTAAGGGTTTTCCCTTACCTTTTCTTGCTTCTTCATCTTCAATCCCCCACTAAACTAGTGCTAATGGAAAATTAGTTGCTATAATCTTCTTCCTCATCTCAAGGGCTTCGTCTTGACACCATTTTTGAAGAAAACCGCCCACTCCAAGATTTAATTTGGACAAACACCTTGCCTTTTGAAGAACTTCTTTGTAAGTGTTTTTCCTAAAAGTTTTATAATCTTGTTTGTTTAGCCCTAGGGTAGCTCTATTTCAATTATTGGAAAATTCCGTCTTGTTTTACTAGGATTTTGATAATCTAGGGTTTGGATTTGGGGGTTTTGTGTATAGGTGTTTGATTGGGGGCCTAAGAGGTGATTAGAGCTCAATTGATTTGCAATTGGACCCAAGGCAAGTGGATGAAATGATTTTCATGTGTTTTATCATGTTTTCTGCAAAGATCTTGATTTGTCTTCATTGATGGTTTTATTGATTTATCATGTTTGATGGTTTAGTCTTATTGATTTTGAATGATGAATTGATGATATAATGAGGTCAAGGAATAGCCCAATTAATTATGAAGATATGTATGGAAGAAGGGGAAAGAAAGGAAATGGATTGGAGTTGGACAAGAGAAGAATTCAACCAAATGGGTTGAAATTCGCTACAGGACCGATCGATCGCCCATCAGGTCCGATCGATCGGACTGTAAATAACTGAGAGGGTTCTCAGGACCGATCGATCGCCCATCAGGTCCGATCGATCGGACTGTAAATAACTGAGAGGGTTCTCAGGACCGATCGATCGCCCATCAGGTCCGATCGATCGGACTGTAAATAACTGAGAGGGTTCTCAGGACCGATCGATCGCCCACCAGGTCCGATCGATCGGACTGCAAATAACTGGAAGCAAATTCAGGACCGATCGATCGGCCAAGGAGTCCGATCGATCGGACTGAAATGAGATGAACTATAAAATAGGAGAATTGTGAGACCATTTTCCAGATTCATTCTAAGCCCATACTCAAGTCCAATTCAGTTCTACCCCTTATCTTCTTATTTGAAGACATTGAACATGTAAAGATGCATTTAAACCCATGAAAGATTGGGGTAAATTGTGAGGGGCTGTAGTGTGTAGGTATTGTTTGGAGGCCCGATGCTATTCAAGGATGGGTGGGGCATTGAATGAAGTCCGAAGGAAGGAGGAACCTCATCATGGTGATTCCATGAGGTTGTCTAGATTGATCAATGTGTATAAGGACCCGGAATGTCCCTAACTCTTAAAGAGTACCAAAATTTCATCATATTCGACATACGGGACCCTATTCGCACTGATTCAATTCTAGAAACCCATTGTTAGCCTGTAAAGGTATTGGAAACTAATTTGTATTTGACTTCCAACCAATCCCCTATTTTGAGATTTCAATCGTAATCGGTGAGTACTCTTGAACCGAGAACATTATGTTACCATATTGTTAATTTGTTTAGACTCGCCCCGACTTTTATACGTTTGTACCTATGAGTTCCCGCCCCGCTATGTGTATTTATCTGTTTTGATTTTCGCATGTTACCTATGAGTCGGCACCACTAAGCTTGGATAACCTTATCGGTTTGATCCACCGGTTTGGATATCCCCCTTCAGTTATACCCGCTGCAGCATGGTTCCCGCCTCGCCCCGATATACCCGGTTCGCTACCCGTGGTCCCGCAGAGTATTATATGTATTTATTATATAAAAATCGTTGACTCTCCTCACCTCGTGTGACTGAGGTTAACGTCGTTGATTCTCCTCACCTCGTGTGACTGAGGTCAATGTCCCGATGTGCTCTTATCACTTTTGTGAGAGAGGATTTAGCTTTGTGTGGTTGCCACCTTGTTAGTCCCGAATCCTTGTTACCTTACATGTTTTATTTGCATATGTAATTCTTTTAAATGTTGCATTCTTCTTTTATGAAAAATTCATTGTTTATCTAGATTTTTCTATGTTTCTAATGGCATCATTGTTTTGAATGATTGTTATATCCTTTCACCCACCTGCCAGACCGTCGTGTCTGATCCATTTATTTTGGTACTCAGGTCCCGAGCTTTTTGCCGTTGAGGAGGAGCCAGAGGAGGCGGTCGGTGAACCGCAACGAGTGATTGAGTGGCAAGCCGATGATGTCATGTAGATATTCGGCCTTGCCTTGAGAACGATACACTTTGGGAATTTATAATATCTTTAATTTAGGTTTCATTTGGTTGTACGGTCTTTGTTGACCGTTATTTTGGGGGCATTAATCAACTGATATTTGGTAAATATACTTAACTTTACTTTTGGGGAAATATGCTTATGATCATTGCTCATCCTGATGCCTTATCATTTAACCATAAATTTGTCTTGTTTATGAGATTGAATAGTACTCATATGATTTGCTACACGCTTCCGCAATCTTGAAAATATGCTTGATATGGTTACATGTGAGATGATGTGTAAAGATAATCCTCACCGCGGAACCCTATGGGAAATCACGTGCACGGATAAATATTCTTTTAATTCCATGTGCGTTTTAGCCAAAGAGATGCACGTGGCGCGGCATCAACCCACCACCGTCCCGACTCCCGGACTCGGATCCTTCCCCTTTCGGTCCGGGGTCGCGACAGTCTCCCTAAAGGCGCGGACCGAATCAAAAATCCTGGCTTCCTTCAAAAAGGTGCCACCAATCAGCAGGACGCGATCAGTCCATGACTTCCCCTCGGAGTCAGCATTGAAACGGCCACGAAGTCAAAAAGGCTTTATCCAATTGCTGCCGTCACTGCTGAAAATACCAAGGCCCACCGGGTCTCAAATCGACCGACGGATAATCAGAGCCCTAGTAGCCACTGGATGGCATCAACAGGTCCATGTCAACAGGCGACCTCTCCGTATATCCAGGAGAACTGCCAACAAAAACCCCGGTCTTGATTACATTTGTCCTTCTCACCCAGCTTGGAGGATCTTCCCTCTTAGAGCACATGGGGGCAAGGCTCATGATCGAGACGGTGCGATCAAACGTCGACCGGGTAGCAACAGTCTTCTTCTCACCATCTGCTGTGAAAGAGAACTGAAAACATCTCCTCTGGAATGTCATGTCATCAGGGACAGCATCACCAAAGAAGAAGGTAGCCTTGGGTAAATCACTCTGATCTTCCATCACCCATGGATGACTGCTTACCATGATCTTATAGAATTCCTCTCCCTTGAGAGCGATCAGTCGCTGCCTCATCTCATCTCTGTTGAGGGAGTCGTACTCTTCCAGAATTCTCTCAACATACTGGACCTTCTTAAAGGCATGCTGAACGGCCGGATTAGAATATCTAGCAGATCCACGAGGTACGCTTGTAGCAGGCTCTTTACCCTTGTTCGTTCTCGAAGAACCACCTGCAAAGGATGGAAAAGAAAAAGATCAAACATCAAAATGACAGAATCTCGCTAAAAAAAATCTGGCGAAATTTGACATGATGCCGGGGCAATTCCGAGGAAAAGGAACTATCCCGAAAGAAATAGAAAGCTTGAAGATGGGCTCAACATTGCTGCGAGCTCCGAAACTCTAAACTTTCAAAACCTCAAAGTCTCTGCAAAATCAGGAAGGGCCCAACATCGCTGCAAGCTCTAAATTCCCAAATTTGCGAAAACTTCCAGGCATGCTATCACATCATGATACAAATTCAATTTACAATAGAATGCATGCATGAACATCTAGGTTTGCCAAAAAAAAAAGGGGGCAGTATCATGATGAGCAAAAGAAAAAAAAAGAAAAAGAAAAGAAACTTTCTCAAAAAAAGGAGAAAGGAGAAAGAAAAAGAACAAAAAAAAGAAACTTTCTCAGAAAAAAAAAGAGAGAAAGAAAACAAAAAAGAGAGAGAAAAAGGGGCTGGCCCACAGGCCACGTGGCCGTACGGCCATATCCGTACGGATCTATCCGTACGGCCCACAAAAAAAAACATGAAAAAAAAGAAGAAAGCATAAAAAAAATGTGTAAAAAAAAAAGAAAAGAGCAAACACGTGAAAAAAAAAGAAAGAAACAAAAAAGAAAGAAAGAACTTTTTTCCTACAATGGGGTTTTCTTGAAAAAGGGAACTTACTTGAAGCCATTGATGGAGAAGAAGAAGAAAAGTCTTGAAGATCTTGAAGAAGAAGAACTCTTGGTCTTGAAGCCCTCTTGGGATTGTTGCAAAAGAAAGCAATAAGAGCAAGAGATCCAACCTCCTCCTTGCTTTTATAGAAGAGAGCAAACCAAAGAAGGAAAGAAGAAAGAGGTAAGTGTTACTAATTAGTAACCTTACCAAAAGAAAGAAATTAGAAAGATTCTTTCCCAAAAGAAAGATATCTTGAGGGATTCTCTCCCAAAAAGAAATCAATGAGAGATTTTTTCCCAAAAGATAGGATCAATGAAAGATTCTTTCCCAAAGGAAGATATCTTGAGATATTCTCTCCCAAAATAAAGGGAACATGAGAGATTCTCTCCAAGTAAAGATATTCTTAGATATTCTCTATCCAAATGAGATATTTTTGGATATTCTTTATAAAAATGACACCATATGAGATCTAAGCCATTTCAAACGCTTAAGGTCCCATGGGTTAGCCCATATGAGCCAGGTTTGACCACCTAGGCACTTAAAAAAAAAAATTTGGGCTTTTAGTCAAAGAGAAATCCCTCTTACCAAGAGCTTACAAAAATGATTCCATGCCTCTTTTGAGTTGATTGGACCATACAAAAAAAAAAAGAATTCCAAGCCCCATGAGCTTCCAAAAATCAAGCCATCCAGCCTCTTCTACCAAATTGAGCCAAAATCTTGAAATTGACATTCCGAAAAAATCCAAACCAAATCCTGATTCCCTAACATGCCACATACAGCTTGTTAGGTCACAAGACCAAAACCAAGAACCAAAACCTGATCCCTTAACTTGCCACATACAGCCTGTTAGGTTACAAGATCAAAACCAAAATTGATCCCCCAACATTCCACATACAGCTTGTTGGGTCACACGGTCAAAACCAAACCCGACCCCCTAACCTGCCACATACAGCCTGTTAGGTCACAAGGTCAAAACCCAAATCCACATCCCTGATGTCATCTTTAAAAATTTGCCTCGAGATGATACGTGATCCCTTTCACTACCATAAAATTCCTCTAGAAGCTCAAAAGGCTACAAATACCAAAAAGAAAGATTGCTCAAAGACTCTTGGTCAAGTCACAAGCTCTCCTTCACAAGATCTCTTCGTGGCACATCGACTACAAAAGTTAAGCAACTCGTCGTTGCACCTCGAGGGGGCATTTGTTAACACAAAAAATGTCACTTTGCCTTTTCAAGATCCAAAGAGCTACATGAAGTCGCAACCTGCCATAAATAGGCAATGCTACTTCCAAAAAATCAAATCTTGTCAGAATTAAACAAAAATTGCAAGATCCTTCAAGACAGCCAAAAGAGGAGTACACAAGAAGTTTTGGGCCATTTCAAAATCATTTGGCCTAACTTTGCTTCTCCGGCAGCTGAAAAGGAGCTCCTGGCGGCGAAAGCATCGGAGACACCAAATCTTCGATCAGAGCCGATGGATGGTCTCAAAATACATCCAAAAGGCTCCACGTCAAGTTCCGAGTCAAACCGACAACGTTTGACCCTACATCAACCCTCGAACAGCTAAATCAAGCTTCTCGGCGGCGAGAACCACCGAGGCCATCACTCATCAGATAGAGCACATGGACGGCTTCAAAATGCTTACAAAGGGCTACACGTCAAATTTCAGGTCATTTCGACAACATTTGACCATACTTTGATGCTCGGAAGCCAAATCAGGCCTCTCGGCGGCGAAGCTCCCCGGGACCATGGTTTCCAAGACAGAGCCTATGGATCATCTTAAAATGACTCCAATAGGTTCCCTGTCAAATTTCAAGTCAATCGGATATCGGTTGACCGCACATCAAGCCACGACATCTTCATCGCGACAAAAGCAAGTCTACTGGTGATAGGACCCCAAACGGCTTCAAAACTCAAACAAAAGCCTATGGTTGGTCTTATTTATTGCTCAGCAGGCTTACCCAAAATTTCAGGTCATTTCGACATTGTTTGACCCAGTTTCAGCTTTTGAAGGAAAATCGGCAGCTCTACGCGACAAAGTCTTCAGCTTTCTCAGAAAATTGGAAACTTTGAAAAATAAAATGCAAGGATTCTCATCAGGTTTTCTACAGGGAAATCAGGCCGAATAAATGATAAAAAATGTCAAGGAAAAAATACAGAAGAAAAAAGAATAAAAAAAATAAAAAACGGACACAAAATGGGACAAAAGGGGGGAAGGGGCCTGCGACCCTGGAGCCCGGGATCGCCGGGAGGGCCCCGAAAACCCCATTTCTCGCCGTTTTCTTCGCGTTTCGAAGCATCTGACCTCTGGTATTTTCCAAAATTCATACTTTTGAGACACCAAATCCTCTGACATCCGTCAAAAACACGGGTCAATCATCAAGAGTATCAAAATCAACATTGATCGCCAACCGGTCAACCAAAAAAAGTGTGCTTTCTACCCGACCGATCGAGAAATTGACAGGACAGATGGCACCGACCCGCTGTTGGCAAACAATACCTGAAGTTATATGGTCATCCAATGTCGATCTACATGAAGATCCATCGATGATCATTGCCAGAAGAATCCTAAAAGACGCGGCACGGCCCGTGACTCTTCAACTGCTCGGCGACCACTTAATGCGATTAATTGACTAGCTTTATTACAGTCATTAATCCATTTTTTTGGACGGCCCAATCAGAAGCAAGCATCCGAGAGTTACAAGTCAAGAGATTCATGGCATTTCACCCATGAAACCCTCCCATCATGGCGATTAAAGGCGATTAAATGCCCTCAATCTCCTCCGGCCAATCAGAAGCCAAGAAAAAGGAGTTACAAAATAAAGGAATTAAATCCTGTAACTCCTCCCTTTATGTAGCTTTATGATAATTAAAGCTCATAAATTCTCCTAAATGGCTAAATAAAAGCCTATAAATAGGAGAGCATTCCAAAGAACTCCAGATCGGAAAAATCACAGAGATCATCGGAAAAACAAGACAGATCCCAGATCAGAAAAAAGCACAGAAATCCAGAGAAAGAAAGAGAGAAAACTCTGCGGAAGTTCTACACCGACCACCACTACAAGGTGACAAAAGACCCTTGGGGGGTACCCCCCCCAAGGTCCTTGCCTTCTCCTTCTGCCTCCAATGGCTTAGACGTTGCTTTTCAGCCCGTCTACTTAGTTTTTTATTGGACATAGGATCTCCTTTTGGTCTTTGTCCTCTAAAAACCTGAGGTTATAGCCAAGCCAAGCGAATCAATAGCATCCTCTGTTCTCATCTACATGGATGATGGCGAAGTCCACATATGGCTTGCGACCGTCAATCTGAACGGGTCCCCCACAATCTCCTGAGAAGTTAGATCCTCCTTTTCTTGCTTTTCATTATAGTTTGTATTTTTTCAAAAGAGACAAAAATTACAACTCTTGTCTTTCATCATTGATAAGAATTGTAAATCGGCTATAAACGCCAAAATCGGCTATAAACGCCAAAAATCGGCTATAAACGCCAAAGTCAGCTATAAACGCCAAAATCGGCTATAAATGCCAAAAAAATCGCCTTTCACGGCAAATCAAGAAAATGTCTCTTTTCTTAAATATATGTGCAAAGAAGTTTATTTCCTTTTTACTTGCGAAGGTTGATCCGGTTCACCACTTGTAATTCCAAGTAAAATAGAAAATATGGCACACCCACACAAAAAAAAATGTTGATGCACGCCTCAACCCCCCGGTTATGAAAAGGTCGTACCCAACGGACTCCCACATCCGCCGACCTCGGTAGAACCGGGCAGAAGCGTTGTCCATCAAAGGTTATTAGAGGCTCAAATTCATATTGGAATCATTGTAGATGAGGAAGGAGGAGAAAAATCACAAAAGGGGCTGAATAGTGCAAATTCTGCACTCGACCCGGACTGGGACAGAGCCCAGTCCGCTCGAGCGACCCAGTGGTCCGCTCGAGCGGACCAGGTTCTGTCTAGGCCTCGCTCGAGCGGACCCTGGGTCGCTCGAGCGAGCCCAGCCCAGTTTCTCGGCCAATTTTCGGCCTGTTTCGGGGTTTCTTTTAGGCTGTTTTTCAACCTTTTTTTTCAGGCCTGTTTCAGGCCCAACTTAGCCTATTCCCTCCTTATGCTTGAAGCCCATTTAACCCCTATTAATGCATTAGTACAGTGACTTGAATTTACTTCAAGTTGTGTAAATTGGATGGGAAAAAGTATTTGAATCTTTATGAATGTTTTGCCTGTGAAGTCGATTAAGTCTTAATGTATACCCTACTCCCTTAATCATCAAAGATCTTCAGTGGCACCAAAAATCTCTATTAATAAATGATGTTAGGGGACTAAGTATACGTTAAGACGACCCGTGGTAAATCATTGAATCATCGTACACTATTCCATTCCATTTCAAGTTAGAAAACGTACATGTATTCTTTGTAAATTGATTTGAAATGAATTGAGTAGTTTGTCACGATTGGAAATATCGATAAAACTACTTGTTTTGAATGAATTGATATTGTCCATTTGTAAATAGTCCAAGTAGTTGCTTTTACCAATTTTTGTTAATGTATTGCGGTGATTTAAAATGCATCGGTTCGACAAATGGATTTGAAATGGATTTGAGTGGTTCTCCACGTTCGAAAATATATCGATAAGGCTACTCATCAGATTTGTTCGGATTTGTCAGTATACTCAGCATGTATTTGTTCAAGAGTAGTCCTTTCATCGATTTCATAAATGAATTATTATGATTTGATTTGTATCGGTTCGGGTTTTGGAAACTAAAGGCACCACTAAGCTTAGGTCACCTTGTCGGGCTGATCACCCGGCTTGGGATCTTTTATTTGTCTGCCAGCTGTAGCTTGGGTTCTGTCTGTACCGACCATGGCAACGATTTTGATCTGCCGGTCCCACTTGTATGTGGCTACGGTTCTGATTCTATTTCCGGTCCCACGTAGTGGCTACGGTTCAGTTTGATAACGACTTTGTTCGTTCCGGTCCCATGAGTAGTGGCTACGGTTCTGTATGCTCTTGTTACTTCGGTAATAGGAGAATATAGCTATATGTGGTTTGCCAATGTTTTATCTGCTTGATATTTTGCTTTATGATCCTTGTTTGTTTCAGCTTATTATAGTCTTTGGATTGTTATTGTTCAGGACATCGATCTTTTATCTTATTGTCTCTATTGGGGGGTGTTTGGAAACCATATATTTTTAAAGATTTTGCTATATTATATCCTAGTTTAGAATATAATCTACTCACCTAAAAACAAGGTGTTTGGATAACTTCGAAGGTATTCTACAATATCTCACTTTCTTACAAAAACCTTCATGTTATAATATTCAACTATATGCTGTATAAAGCAATATTTCATTAAGACAACTAACCAAAACAAGGGTTTGGCCCAGCGCATTTTTTTAAATATTGATGGCTTCTATAGGAATCCTACAATTAGTCAATATTAGATGAGCAATTTAGTGTTTATAAATTTCATGTGGGTCCCATAGCCCTGTCATTATTACATAATTTCTTTATTGATTACTAATTTTAGGTGGGTCCTACAAATATCACATTAGGTAATTTCTACCACGATTACCAACATTATGTGGGTCCCATACTACCAACTTTAGATGGGTCTCATACGAATTACCAATATTGGATTGTAGGACTAATTACTAGTTTGCCATCATTAAATGAGTCATATTGTTTAATGGCCCCCTCGTGATTACTATAATTAGCTTGGTTAATGTGATTATTAACATCAAATGGGTCTTACATTTATTTCTCATAGATGGATTCCTCAATGATGTTCAACACTCATAGGGTTCTCCGTTATAATCACCATTGGATGTATTGCATTATGGTTATTAACATTTGGTGGACCCACATTGATTAAATAATATTGCTAGTGGTTTTTAACATTTAGTCTAATGGTTTTCTAATTAAATGGGCCGTACTGTGGTTACTAATATTAAATCACTCTAGTGTGACTACTAGTTAGTGGGTTCCAACTGGGTCAATCATCCCTGTTTTTTTATTCATTTATTATTTCGATGCATCATCTCGTGAAAATGTTATAAATAGCCAAACACTTGAAAGATATATTGAAATTTGTAGAATTGTCAAATATCATAAATGACACAATATTATAATATGATACTATTTTGTTATGTGATAATGAAATCTTACAATATTCAAATTTGATCATATTATATTCTACCTTTATCCAAACACCCTCTTATTCAGGATTTTAAATGTACTTCCAATTATTAAATGTTTTACGTAGTCTGTCATCTTTTTAAGATATTTATGTTTCAGATACGGTTCATTTATTTGCTTTGATATTTACGTTCAGTCTTGCAATCATTTTATCATGATTTATTACTATTATTGTTTAGACTCTTTAAATGGATTTACAATTATTTCATAATATTTTATATATGCCCATTGCCATATTATCTGAATTTTGCTTGCCAGAGCGTCGTGTCTGACCCTGTTTGTTTGGTGCCAGATTTCTCTCCTACTGTTTTTTAGGTGTTTGATCGGAGGAGGCAGTTGAGTCGCCGGTCTGACGCGAGAGGCTGCCCATTGATATCATCTAGATGTCAAGTTTGGCACCGGAGTTCGTATCTAAATATTGGGGGTAGTATTTCTATTTAGTTGGATATCTTTGTATGGCTTTGTTAGCCTTTTTCACTGGGTTGTAATTAAGACACTTGTAAATTATAACTTGTGAAAGTCCAAGGGATCCTAACCCTAGAGTGGGGGTGAATAGGGTGATCTACACTTAATGATCAATTATGACCAATTTTAATTTCTTTACAAGTAACTAGTCCCATGTGATGATTAACATACAAAATGCGGAAGCTTAACCAAACAATCACCACAAATCAATCACCACTACACAAAAATTTATAGTGGTTCGGCCTCAATGCCTACATCCACTACCGGCTTGTGACTCAACACCCCACCGGATTTCCACTATTTATGCTTTTCCAAAAGGCTAAGCAATAACCTCAACAATATGCTTTCCAAGGATAAGCAATAACCTTACAAGATTGCTTTTCTAGGCTAAACAACAACCTATACACAATGCTTTTATATGGCTAAGCAATAACCTTACAATCAAATGATTTCTCTAAAGAAAGTGTTTTCACAAAACACTCTAAGAGATTACAATTAAGCTCAAATAAAATTGCCTCTAAATAGGTGAATATGAAAATGAAAATCAACTCACACAACACTCTATGAAATGCTAAGATGTATGCTTAAGGTGTGTGTGTGTGAACACTTCAATCAAGTTTAAAATTAAAGCTCAAACAATTTTATGCTTAAAGCAATTCAAAAGTTTAATGCACATAAAAAGATTTGATTGAAGTTATATGCAAATCACTTGAACAACTACAAACTTGTTAATGATATGAAAATTAAAAGATCACAAGTTGTATGAAAATGTTTAAGCCTAATCAAGTGATGCATGTGCAATGTTGTTTTCAAAAACTAATTTAACTAAGGTTTAAATGAATGAAAACAACAAAGAATATTCAAACAAGAAATAGAATCATGCTAAAAAGGAAATCAAAGATTTTCATAAAACATGATTTGTAAAGTTTTAAAACAAAACTTTGTTTGAATCTAAGTGAAGAATCCAATGACTTAAAATCAAAGATTAAAGGAAGTAGAGGATTCAACACATCTTAGTTAATATGCTTAAAAATCATTTACCAATAATTTAGACAAAGCATAAAAACATATGATTAATAAAGGCAAAGCTTACTTGGTGGTTTAACTTCATTAATCCAAGCTTTAGCTTTTTCTAATGATCCATTAGCCTTCCTTAGCTTGATCCCCTTTCTTTTGCCTCAAAATACCTCAAGAAGGGCTCCAAAGATCATCAAAAATGGCTAAGGAATGAACTCACTTTTATAGAAAAAGTGTTCAAACGGCTACCTGTCGGTCGACCGACACCTCAACGGTCAGATTCCAATGGTCAAGAAATTTACCGTTGTGCAGGTGTGGGTCAGCTGACAGGAACCAACAAGCTGACCGACAGTACAATTTTGTTCAGAAAACAGCGGAA
The DNA here is from genome assembly GCA_012931725.1 of Litsea cubeba. Taxonomy (NCBI): domain Eukaryota; kingdom Viridiplantae; phylum Streptophyta; class Magnoliopsida; order Laurales; family Lauraceae; genus Litsea; species Litsea cubeba. Next base: position 35,957,332 of record CM022947.1, read on the forward strand.
TTCTAACCGAGAGGCTTTCGGTCAGCTTCTGAACCATGGTCGGTTAGCCGACACCTGACCGACATGCTAACCGACAGTGTGGCTAAAATCCCAACTTTTGCACATTTCAAAGTATTTTCATGTAGGGATTTTTAGGCCATTAAACCAAGCTTGGAAACATGATTTTAAATCAACTAAGTGCTTTAAAAACATGAAACATAAAAAGCCAAATATAATTTGAAACTTAGAATCATAGGCTAGCTTGATTTGTAAAAATTCTTAAAAAAAAAAAAACAAATGCATCCAAGATTTAAATCCAAAACATGCACAAACTATAAGATTTACAATATTTAAAAACAATGCATGTAGAAAATCAGATTTCAAGATATTTAACTCAATGCTTGTGTGAAAAATCCTGAGATGCTAAAATGATAATGCATCCATCAAATTACAATACACAAAATCCCTAACAACTTGAATATGTGGGAAATAAATAGTCTTGTTACTACCAGTTCAGTATTCTATGATTTATGATTTGTACCAGTCTGCTCATTTGATGGCTTTATGATATTGGTTGAGTGCGACACGGAATCCGATGGCCATGGGCTCCGGGTCACAACGCAATGTTTAGCTTCCGCGAAAATATATTCTGATCGTGATGGAATTTTGTTATCCTCACACATGCGGATATTGGGAAAAAGCAAAAGTTTTTAATTAATCCAAAAATTTCGTATCCCGAGGTCGGATCACTGCAGGGCCCGGTCTCGGGGTGTGACAGGTTTGGTATCTGAGCTGGTTAGTTTCTAGGAAATAAAATACTCTAGAGACATTAAGACGTGTGGTGAGGATTCGTTAGATTGTGTCGATTTGTTTTCTCTTGTCTTTGTTTCTTTGAATTTGAGTCTGCTTTTCTTTTAGTTTGGGAGACTTTTTTTGTCTTTTCGGTTGTTCTTGTTGTAAGGGAATTTGGACAACAAAATCTCCCCTTTCGTGGGGGAGAATTTAAAATCTTTACACCCATATTTAGTGTCTTTTGCTCGTGTTCGCATCGGAGATTGGAAACATTATGGATTTAGTATGTTGTTTTTGGAAAACATCAGCAGACTTTCAGCCTTCAGCATCTCCATTGTGATTCATGAAAGAAGATGCGTACATTTGTTAGCCAGAGTAATACATGAAGAACCCCTTTCAGTTAATCGGAGATCGTCATGCAGCATGCAAGGTAAGTAAGTGAGGAATTATGGGAGAACTTGGACCAACTTCCTGAGACGAAGGGTTACAGAAGACATTTTGGTTGACTAATTTTATGAAGGGAGAAGTGATTTTTAGTTAGTAAGACTAGAAGTTAGTGCCAGAAACTCAGGGATTTCCCGGATTCAATGAGTCTTGTCATAGTTTTGGTTGAGAATTTCCGTGACTTGCAGCTTAGCCAGTGTACTTGACTTGGCGATAATACCAAGTGGATGGGTTAGTTGTAGTCAAGACAATTTTCGGCAGTAGAGGAGACCTTGTGGATTTTACCGACTTACAGGGTAATGGATTGGACAACGTGTAGATGCAAGTGAATGCCTCAGTTATTGTGATGTCCATTTCTTGATGAGAATGATTTTCATGATATTTCCACCTTTTGTTATGTTTTTCTTAATGTCTATGATTTGTCCTTGCAGTGTTCAAACAATGGATTATATTTAATCTTCTTAAGATATTGTTTTACAATGATCTTGGAATTTTTCTCTTGTTTTAATTTTCTTAAATGTTGACATCTACATTTCAAAACTGTAATGATTTCAAAATTTTGTATATGTTTGGTTGGAAATGGATGGATTTTTTAATGATGGATTGTAGAGGCTAGTGAATAAACTGATCGTTAAAAGCAAATAACTAAAATTGTGTTTCTTTTTCAAAGCATAGTGTGAAATTTTTATTTCATTGATTTGTTTCCTTTGGTGGCTATGCAAGCTGAATTTCTTAAGGGTTTTTGTGTTCAGACTATATACAGATTCCTACAATTGTTTTAACGTTCAGCTGTGTTTAGATTTCTATAGGATTTTTATGAACAAATGAGTTCAGATTTCAATAAGGTTTAGTGTTTAATTAACGCTCAGATTTCAACAAAGTTTAATGTATAGTCATACTATATGAATCTGATTTATTTTTGAAATCCTGATTTGAAATTGTTGAGTGTTTCAATGATTTGTTTGGTTATGAAAATATGAATTTCAAAATGAATAATGTTATTTCATACTCAAACTTTGATAAACTTTATTTATTAAGCTTTATTTGACAATTTAGAGGTTCGGTTTCTACTACGTTTTAAAAGGATGAAATTCAGCTAAGTAATTGTTTTAGTCATTATGTTTAAAAATTTTAAGATTTGTTTTGCATTGAATGGAATGAGTTGTAATAGCTTATGGTTGGAGTTTGGAAGTGTATGAATTGAAGGGTTGATGGATGTTAGGAGGTGTACTGGTTCAGTTGGAGACAAAGTTGGATTTATGAGAGAGTAAACATCAATCCAGACGTGACATTCGGAAATTGATGAGACAATTGTTCTTATAGGAAAGGTAGGGTATAAGGCAGAAACAGAAGATTGAGCAGACTCCAGATTGTGAAATTTTCAATCAAGCACCATTCGTGAAGCAAATGTTTAGTTATTCTGTGAACCTTGGAGAACAATCAAAAAGTGGTGGAATTGCTTTGAGACTTGGATTGAAAGTTTCAGCTTATCAGGGAATGACGCTAGCTTGGCAGGTTTATTTTGTTGATGACACGGTATCAAGCAGAAGATCAAGAACAACAAGCAGATAGAATCAGAGTGAGCATGGACTTCTGAGTACAGTGGAGAAAGACTTGAACTTTACGATTTTAAACACACCCATGTTGGGTTTTCAAGATCGGTTATGCTTATCAAAAGTAGAAGACTTGAATAGTGAAATTTGAATAGGCAAGCCATGTGAAGTTTCGACACAGAACAGCTCAGCAGGTTATGGCAGTTTAACATCTGGTTTATAGCAGTGTGACATCTGGGTTGTAGCAGACCAAGTCAGAGACAGGAGACCTATAGAATTTGGAGTTTGTGATTTCAGAACGAAGAAGGATTGACGATATTCTTGGAGGCCAGAAGCTGATGATGCATTCGAGGAGCCAACAGATTTCTAAGTCACTCACTTCGAAGTTAACGTGCTGACATGAGACGCTTGCGTTGATAGCTTTGATGGAGATGATAGATTGTTTCAGGATTCCGAATCACAGTGGATGAAGAGACTAGCACTTGGTAGGATTTCAATTACACTAATTCCTCGAAGATAAGACCAGATAGAAGAGTTTTAAGCCAGAATCTGAATGGTACAGTAAAAGTAGGTATATGGAATTCCAGAAATTTTTGAAGTAGAGATTATTTCAGAGAAAGCTTGTCTACGATCACATCTTCGTATAAGCGTCAGGAGCACCATGTACAGTTTTGTAGGACTTAAGGCACATAATTCCAAGCGGGTAGAAAGAGACAGAACTTGCAGTTTCTTGGACCGACAGTGACTGACGAGGTAAGTAAAATAAATGACCCAGTATAGGAACGACAGATGACACCAAGGATGATTAGAAGAATCGTTGAACACTAGTTTGGTCAGAGGAGTACGTTGTTGAGCAGATGTGTGTGACAGTATGAAGGCTTGAACCGAAACAAATATGTTGTTGCAGGTGCATCTCAACATTAGGTTTGATCAGGGGACATCTCAGTTGCCGAGATTCAGTGAGGGTGTCAGTGTTTTTATTAGTCTTTTGGGTTTTTTATTTTTATTTGGTTTAGACCATTTGGAGGACCAAATGGGTTCTAAGGGGGGAGGGATGTAAGACCCCGACCCCTATTTCTTTTGTTTAGTATTGTTTTAATCGTGGTTTAGCTTTTTTAAGCGAGATTAGAGTTGGTTTGACCTTGTCTTTGAATTTGACTAGATTTTTCATAGCCTTGGAGATTTTGAGGACCGTTGACTTTAGTTTGACCCGGCCTTTGTAAAATGTATTTTTATGAGAAATTACTCTTGATTTCTAAAAATTCCAAATTTGGTTTAACAACTTTCATGTTTTGATCATTTTGATTTGATGATCAGAAAACACGTTTCTCGAGAAAAAGGGGCAAAATTGACTTCTCACACTAAATCTGTACTTGAATTTCGAAAATTTCAGAATTTGGGGAAAATATACTTTTTGGAAAGCAAATATTTCGTTGATCGATTTTGTCTTCTTCGTCGATCTCATTCGGGACCTGCTAATACCATTTTCAGCCTTGTGAATGTTGGGACCCACTTGCCCATCTTATAAAAGGAATAGTTCCTTCTTCTTCCTTCTCATTTGTTCTTCTTGCAACCCTAGGCTCAAGAGAAAACCTCTCTCCCAGCACTTTCTCTCTCCTCTTTGAAACCTCTCTTCTTGAGTGCTAAATGAAGGATTGATCTCCTAATCCTCTTATCCTCTCTCTTGGCTTTCCAAGGATGCCATTTTCAAAGGATTTGAGCTGGGACAACTTCTCTTTTCAAGCTTTTATTCTTGTTTGAAGCTTCAAAAAGGTTAGCAATGGATTTCTTTCTTCCAATCTTGGTTTTACAAACCATTTGGATCATTTTTATCATTTATGCAAAGAGTTTTCATGGAGATTAGAGGATGATTGATTTTTAGGGTTTTTCTTAGACTATTTTTGGGGCTTTTGTAGATTGAAGACTTTGGACCCTTGAGAGACCTTCTTGTTGTGATTTGATCTTCATTTTGGTCAAGGCAAGTTAATATTTCAGTTAATATGTGATTTGTTTAATGTGAATGGTTCTATGGATTTCTTCTTCTTATGTTTCTTCACCATTTCATGTCATGATTTTATCTTAATGTCTATGAAATGTTGTATGCTAATCTTCTTTGAAATGTTGCCTTGAGATGTTTTATGTTCTTGGATTCATCTCCCTTAAATCAGCTCTTTATGTTCCAAGAATTTTGGTATCTTCTTGAATGTAAGAAATGGTTTGATTTTTTATCTATTGGATAATCAATGGAATGATTTAGTGTATATGGATGATTTAGTGGAGTTTGATAAGGTTATTAGAGGCTCAAATTCATATTGGAATCATTGTAGATGAGGAAGGAGGAGAAAAATCACAAAAGGGGCTGAATAGTGCAAATTCTGCACTCGACCCAGACTGGGACAGAGCCCAGTCCGCTCGAGCGACCCAGTGGTCCGCTCGAGCGGACCCTGTGTCGCTCGAGGGAGCCCAACCCAGTTTTTGGGCCAATTTTTCGGCCTGTTTTCTGGGCCTGTTTCGGGGTTTCTTTTAGGCTGTTTTTCAACCCTTTTTTTTCAGGCCTGTTTCAGGCCCAACTTTGCCTATTCCCTCCTTATGCTTGAAGCCCATTTAACCCCTATTAATGCATTAGTATAGTGACTTGAATTTACTTCAAGTTGTGTGAATTGGATGGGAAAAAGTATTTGAATCTTTATGAATGTTTTGCCCGAGAAGTCGATTAAGTCTTAATGTATACCCTACTCCCTTAATCATCAAAGATCTTCAGTGGCACCAAAAATCTCTATTAATAAATGATGTTAGGGGACTAAGTATATGTTAAGACAACCCGTGGTAAATCATTGAATCATCGTACACTATTCCATTCCATTTCAAGTTAGAAAACGTACAAGTATTCTTTGTAAATTGATTTGAAATGAATTGAGTAGTTTGCCACGATTGGAAATATCGATAAAACTACTTGTTTTGAATGAATTGATATTGTCCGTTTGTAAATCGTCCAAGTAGTTTCTTTTACCGATTTTTGGTAATGTATTGCGGTGATTTAAAATGCATCGGTTCGACAAATGGATTTGAGTGGTTCTCCACATTTGGAAATATATCGATAAGGCTACTCATCAGATTTGTTCGGATTTGCCAGTATACTCAGCATGTATTTGTTCAGGAGTAATCCTTTCATCGATTTCATAAATGAATTAATATGATTTGATTTGTATCGGTTCGGGTTTTGGAAACTAAAGGCACCACTAAGCTTAGGTCACCTTGTCGGGCTGATCACCCGGCTTGGGATCTTTAATTTGTCTGCCAGCTGCAGCTTGGATTCTGTCTGTACCGACTATGGCAACGATTTTGATCTGCCGGTCCCACTTGTATGTGGCTACGGTTCTGATTCTATTTCCGGTCCCACGTGTAGTGGCTACGGTTCAGTTTGATAACGACTTTGTTCGTTCCGGTCCCACGCGTAGTGGCTACGGTTCTGTCTGCTCTTGTTACTTCGGTAATAGGAGAATATAGCTATATGTGGTTTGCCAATGTTTTATCTGCTTGATATTTTCCTTTATGATCCTTGTTTGTTTCAGCTTATTATAGTCTTTGGATTGTTATTGTTCAGGACATCGATCTTTTATCTTATTGTCTGTATTATTCCGGATTTTAAATGTATTTCCGATTATTAATTGTTTTACGTAATCTGTCATCTTTTTAAGATATTTATGTTTCAGATACGGTTCATTTATTTGCTTTGATATTTATGTTCAGTCTTGCAATCACTTTATCATGATTTATTACTATTATTGTTTAGACTCTTTAAATGGATTTACAATTATTTCATAATATTTTAAAAATGCCCATTACCATATTATCTGAATTTTGCTTGCCAGAGCGTCGTGTCTGACCCTGTTTGTTTGGTGCCAGATTTCTCTCCGACTGTTTTTTTGGTGTTTAATCGGAGGTGGCAGTTGAATCGCCAGACTGACACGAGAGGCTGCCCATTGATATCATCTAAATGTCAAGGTTGGCACCGGAGTTCATATCTAAATATTGGGGGTAGTATTTCTATTTAGTTGGATATCTTTGTATGGCTTTGTTAGCCTTTTTCACTAGGTTGTAATTAAGACACTTGTTAATTGTAACTTGAATATGTGGGAAATAAATAGTCTTGTTACTACCAGTTCAGTATTCTATGATTTATGATTTGTACCAGTCTGCTCATTTGATGGCTTTATGATATTGGTTGAGTGCGACACGGAATCCGATGGCCACGGGCTCCGGGTCACAACGCCATGTTTAGCTTCCGCGAAAATATATTCTGATCGTGATGGAATTTTGTTATCCTCACACATGCGGATCTTGGGAAAAAGCAAAAGTTTTTAATTAATCCAAAAATTTCGTATCCCGAGGTCGGATCACTGCAGGGCCCGGTCTCGGGGTGTGACAGGTTTGGTATCTGAGCTGGTTAGTTTCTAGGAAATAAAATACTCTAGAGACATTAAGACGTGTGGTGAGGATTCGTTAGATTGTGTCGATTTGTTTTCTCTTGTCTTTGTTTCTTTGAATTTGAGTCTGCTTTTCTTTTAGTTTGGGAGACTTTTTTTGTCTTTTCGGTTGTTCTTGTTGTAAGGGAATTTGGACAACAAAATCTCCCCTTTCGTGGGGGAGAATTTAAAATCTTTACACCCATATTTAGTGTCTTTTGCTCGTGTTCGCATCGGAGATTGGAAACATTATGGATTTAGTATGTTGTTTTTGGAAAACATCAGCAGACTTTCAGCCTTCAGCATCTCCATTGTGATTCATGAAAGAAGATGCGTACATTTGTTTGCCAGAGTAATACATGAAGAACCCCTTTCAGTTAATCGGAGATCGTCATGCAGCATGCAAGGTAAGTAAGTGAGGAATTATGGGAGAACTTGGACCAACTTCCTGAGACGAAGGGTTACAGAAGACATTTTGGTTGACTGATTTTATGAAGGGAGAAGTGATTTTTAGTTAGTAAGACTAGAAGTTAGTGTCAGAAACTCAGGGATTTCCCGGATTCAATGAGTCTTGTCATAGTTTTGGTTGAGAATTTCCGTGACTTGCAGCTTAGCCAGTGTACTTGACTTGGCGATAATACCAAGTGGATGGGTTAGTTGTAGTCAAGACAATTTTCGGCAGTAGAGGAGACCTTGTGGATTTTACCGACTTACAGGGTAATGGATTGGACAACGTGTAGATGCAAGTGAATACCTCAGTTATTGTGATGTCCATTTCTTGATGAGAATGATTTTCATGATATTTCCACCTTTTGTTATGTTTTTCTTAATGTCTATGATTTGTCCTTGCAGTGTTCAAACAATGGATTATGTTTAATCTTCTTAAGATATTGTTTTACAATGATCTTTGAATTTCTCTCTTGTTTTAATTTTCTTAAATGTTGACATCTACATTTCAAAACCGTAATGATTTCAAAATTTTGTATATGTTTGGTTGGAAATGGATGGATGTTTTTAATGATGGATTGTAGAGGCTAGTGAATAAACTGATCGTTAAAAGCAAATAACTAAAATTGTGTTTCTTTTTCAAAGCATAGTGTGAAATTTCTATTTCATTGATTTGTTTCCTTTGGTGGCTATGCAAGATGAATTTCTTAAGGGTTTTTGTGTTCAGACTATATACAGATTCCTACAATTGTTTTAACGTTCAGCTGTGTTTAGATTTCTATAGGATTTTTATGAACAAATGAGTTCAGATTTCAATAAGGTTTAGTGTTTAATTAACGCTCAGATTTCAACAAAGTTTAATGTATAGTCATACTATATGAATCTGATTTATTTTTGAAATCCTGATTTGAAATTGTTGAGTGTTTCAATGATTTGTTTGGTTATGAAAATATGAATTTCAAAATGAATAATGTTATTTCATACTCAAACTTTGATAAACTTTATTTATTAAGCTTTATTTGACAATTTAGAGGTTCGGTTTCTACTACGTTTTAAAAGGATGAAATTCAGCTAAGTAATTGTTTTAGTCATTATGTTTAAAAATTTTAAGATTTGTTTTGCATTGAATGGAATGAGTTGTAATAGCTTATGGTTGGAGTTTGGAAGTGTATGAATTGAAGGGTTGATGGATGTTAGGAGGTGTACTGGTTCAGTTGGAGACAAAGTTGGATTTATGAGAGAGTAAACATCAATCCAGACGTGACATTCGGAAATTGATGAGACAATTGTTCTTATAGGAAAGGTAGGGTATAAGGCAGAAACAGAAGATTGAGCAGACTCCAGATTGTGAAATTTTCAATCAAGCACCATTCGTGAAGCAAAATGTTTAGTTATTCTGTGAACCTTGGAGAACAATCAAAAAGTGGTGGAATTGCTTTGAGACTTGGATTGAAAGTTTCAGCTTATCAGGGAATGACGCTAGCTTGGCAGGTTTATTTTGTTGATGACACGGTATCAAGCAGAAGATCAAGAACAACAAGCAGATAGAATCAGAGTGAGCATGGACTTCTGAGTACAGTGGAGAAAGACTTGAACTTTCCGATTTTAAACACACCCATGTTGGGTTTTCAAGATCGGTTATGCTTATCAAAAGTAGAAGACTTGAATAGTGAAATTTGAATAGGCAAGCCATGTGAAGTTTCGACACAGAACAGCTCAGCAGGTTATGGCAGTTTAACATCTAGTTTATAGCAGTGTGACATCTGGGTTGTAGCAGACCAAGTCAGAGACAGGAGACCTATAGAATTTGGAGTTTGTGATTTCAGAACGAAGAAGGATTGACGATATTCTTGGAGGCCAGAAGCTGATGATGCATTCGAGGAGCCAACAGATTTCTAAGTCACTCACTTCGAAGTTAACGTGCTGACATGAGACGCTTGCGTTGATAGCTTTGATGGAGATGATAGATTGTTTCAGGATTCCGAATCACAGTGGATGAAGAGACTAGCACTTGGTAGGATTTCAATTACACTAATTCCTCGAAGATAAGACCAGATAGAAGAGTTTTAAGCCAGAATCTGAATGGTACAGTAAAAGTAGGTATATGGAATTCCAGAAATTTTTGAAGTAGAGATTATTTCAGAGAAAGCTTGTCTACGATCACATCTTCGTACAAGCGTCAGGAGCACCATGTACAGTTTTGTAGGACTTAAGGCACATAATTCCAAGTGGGTAGAAAGAGACAGAACTTGCAGTTTCTTGGACCGACAGTGACTGACGAGGTAAGTAAAATAAATGATCCAGTATAGGAACGACAGATGACACCAAGGATGATTAGAAGAATCGTTGAACACTAGTTTGGTCAGAGGAGTACGTTGTTGAGCAGATGTGTGTGACAGTATGAAGGCTTGAACCGAAACAAATATGTTGTTGCAGGTGCATCTCAACATTAGGTTTGATCAGGGGACATCTCAGTTGCCGAGATTCAGTGAGGGTGTCAGTGTTTTTATTAGTCTTTTGGGTTTTTTATTTTATTTGGTTTAGACCATTTGGAGGACCAAATGGGTTCTAAGGGGGGAGGGATGTAAGACCCCGACCCCTATTTCTTTTGTTTAGTATTGTTTTAATCGTGGTTTAGCTTTTTTAAGAGAGATTAGAGTTGGTTTGACCTTGTCTTTGAATTTGACTAGATTTTTCATAGCCTTGGAGATTTTGAGGACCGTTGACTTTAGTTTGACCCGGCCTTTGTAAAATGTATTTTATGAGAAATTACTCTTGATTTCTGAAAATTCCAAATTTGGTTTATTTTGACACATCTCATTAAGTTTAACAACTTTCATGTTTTGACCATTTTGATTTGATGATCAGAAAACACGTTTCTCGAGAAAAAGTGGCAAAATTGACTTCTCACACTAAATCTGTAATTGAATTTCGAAAATTTCAGAATTTGGGGAAAATATACTTTTTGGAAAGCAAATATTTCGTTGATCGATTTTGTCTTCTTCGTCGATCTCATTCGGGACCTGCTAATACCATTTTCAGCCTTGTGAATGTTGGGACCCACTTGCCCATCTTATAAAAGGAATAGTTCCTTCTTCTTCCTTCTCATTTGTTCTTCTTGCAACCCTAGGCTCAAGAGAAAACCTCTCTCCCAGCACTTTCTCTCTCCTCTTTGAAACCTCTCTTCTTGAGTGCTAAATGAAGGATTGATCTCCTAATCCTCTTATCCTCTCTCTTGGCTTTCCAAGGATGCCATTTTCAAAGGATTTGAGCTGGGACAACTTCTCTTTTCAAGCTTTTATTCTTGTTTGAAGCTTCAAAAAGGTTAGCAATGGATTTCTTTCTTCCAATCTTGGTTTTACAAACCATTTGGATCATTTTTATCATTTATGCAAAGAGTTTTCATGGGGATTTGAGAATGATTGATTTTTAGAGTTTTTCTTGGACTATTTTTGGGGCTTTTGTAGATTGAAGACTTTGGACCCTTGAGAGACCTTCTTGTTGTGATTTGATCTTCATTTTGGTCAAGGCAAGTTAATATTTCAGTTAATATGTGATTTGTTTAATGTGAATGGTTCTATGGATTTCTTCTTCTTATGTTTCTTCACCATTTCATGTCATGATTTTATCTTAATGTCTATGAAATGTTGTATGCTAATCTTCTTTGAAATGTTGCCTTGAGATGTTTTATGTTCTTGGACTCATCTCCCTTAAATCAGCTCTTTATGTTCCAAGAATTTTGGTATCTTCTTGAATGTAAGAAATGGTTTGATTTTTTATCTATTGGATAATCAATGGAATGATTTAGTGTATATGGATGATTTAGTGGAGTTTGATAAGGTTATTAGAGGCTCAAATTCATATTGGAATCATTGTAGATGAGGAAGGAGGAGAAAAATCACAAAAGGGGCTGAATAGTGCAAATTCTGCACTCGACCCAGACTGGGACAGAGCCCAGTCCGCTCGAGCGACCCAGTGGTCCGCTCGAGCGGACCCTGTGTCGCTCGAGGGAGCCCAACCCAGTTTCTGGGCCAATTTTCGGCCTGTTTCTGGGCCTGTTTTGGGCCCTTTCTGGGCCTGTTTCGGGGTTTCTTTTAGGCTGTTTTTCAACCCTTTTTTTTCAGGCCTGTTTCAGGCCCAACTTTGCCTATTCCCTCCTTATGCTTGAAGCCCATTTAACCCCTATTAATGCATTAGTATCGTGACTTGAATTTACTTCAAGTTTTGTGAATTGGATGGGAAAAAGTATTTGAATCTTTATGAATGTTTTGCCCGAGAAGTCGATTAAGTCTTAATGTATACCCTACTCCCTTAATCATCAAAGATCTTCAGTGGCACCAAAAATCTCTATTAATAAATGATGTTAGGGGACTAAGTATATGTTAAGACAACCCGTGGTAAATCATTGAATCATCGTACACTATTCCATTCCATTTCAAGTTAGAAAACGTACAAGTATTCTTTGTAAATTGATTTGAAATGAATTGAGTAGTTTGCCACGATTGGAAATATCGATAAAACTACTTGTTTTGAATGAATTGATATTGTCCGTTTGTAAATCGTCCAAGTAGTTTCTTTTACCGATTTTTGGTAATGTATTGCGGTGATTTAAAATGCATCGGTTCGACAAATGGATTTGAGTGGTTCTCCGCATTTGAGAATATATCGATAAGGCTACTCATCAGATTTGTTCGGATTTGTCAGTATACTCAGCATGTATTTGTTCAGGAGTAATCCTTTCATCGATTTCATAAATGAATTAATATGATTTGATTTGTATCGGTTCGGGTTTTGGAAACTAAAGGCACCACTAAGCTTAGGTCACCTTGTCGGGCTGATCACCCGGCTTGGGATCTTTAATTTGTCTGCCAGCTGCAGCTTGGATTCTGTCTGTACCGACTATGATAACGATTTTGATCTGCCGGTCCCACTTGTATGTGGCTATAGTTCTGATTCTATTTTCGGTCCCACGTGTAGTGGCTACGGTTCAGTTTGATAACGACTTTGTTCGTTCCGGTCCCACGCGTAGTGGCTACGGTTCTGTCTGCTCTTGTTACTTCGGTAATAGGAGAATATAGCTATATGTGGTTTGCTAATATTTTATCTGCTTGATATTTTCCTTTATGATCCTTGTTTGTTTCAGCTTATTATAGTCTTTGGATTGTTATTGTTCAGGACATCGATCTTTTATCTTATTGTCTGTATTATTCCAGATTTTAAATGTATTTCCGATTATTAAATGTTTTACGTAGTCTGTCATCTTTTTAAGATATTTATGTTTCAGATACGGTTCATTTATTTGCTTTGATATTTATGTTCAGTCTTGCAATCACTTTATCATGATTTATTACTATTATTGTTTAGACTCTTTAAATGGATTTACAATTATTTCATAATATTTTAAAAATGCCCATTACCATATTATCTGAATTTTGCTTGCTAGAGCGTCGTGTCTGACCCTGTTTGTTTGGTGCCAGATTTCTCTCCTACTGTTTTTTAGGTGTTTGATCGGAGGTGACAGTTGAGTCGCCAGACTGACACGAGAGGCTGCCCATTGATATCATCTAAATGTCAAGTTTGGCACCGGAGTTCGTATCTAAATATTGGGGGTAGTATTTCTATTTAGTTGGATATCTTTGTATGGCTTTGTTAGCCTTTTTCACTAGGTTGTAATTAAGACACTTGTTAATTGTAACTTGAATATGTGGGAAATAAATAGTCTTGTTACTACCAGTTCAGTATTCTATGATTTATGATTTGTACCAGTCTGCTCATTTGATGGCTTTATGATATTGGTTGAGTGCGACACGGAATCCGATGGCCACGGGCTCCGGGTCACAACGCCATGTTTAGCTTCCGCGAAAATATATTCTGATCGTGATGGAATTTTGTTATCCTCACACATGCGGATCTTGGGAAAAAGAAAAAGTTTTTAATTAATCCAAAAATTTCTTATCCCGAGGTCGGATCACTGCAGGGCCCGGTCTCGGGGTTGTGACAGGTTTGGTATCTGAGCTGGTTAGTTTCTAGGAAATAAAATACTCTAGAGACATTAAGACGTGTGGTGAGGATTCGTTAGATTGTGTCGATTTGTTTTCTCTTGTCTTTGTTTCTTTGAATTTGAGTCTTCTTTTCTTTTAGTTTGGGAGACTTTTTTTGTCTTTTCGGTTGTTCTTGTTGTAAGGGAATTTGGACAACAAAATTTCCCCTTTCGTGGGGGAGAATTTAAAATCTTTGCACCCATATTTATTGTCTTTTGCTCGTGTTCGCATCGGAGATTGGAAACAGTATGGATTTAGTATGTTGTTTTTGGAAAACATCAGCAGACTTTCAGCCTTCAGCATCTCCATTGTGATTCATGAAAGAAGATGCGTACATTTGTTTGCCAGAGTAATACATGAAGAACCCCTTTCAGTTAATCGGAGATCGTCATGCAGCATGCAAGGTAAGTAAGTGAGGAATTATGGGAGAACTTGGACCAACTTCCTGAGACGAAGGGTTACAGAAGACATTTTGGTTGACTGATTTTATGAAGGGAGAAGTGATTTTTAGTTAGTAAGACTAGAAGTTAGTGCCAGAAACTCAGGGATTTCCCGGATTCAATGAGTCTTGTCATAGTTTTGGTTGAGAATTTCCGTGACTTGCAGCTTAGCCAGTGTACTTGACTTGGCGATAATACCAAGTGGATGGGTTAGTTGTAGTCAAGACAATTTTCGGCAGTAGAGGAGACCTTGTGGATTTTACCGACTTACAGGGTAATGGATTGGACAACGTGTAGATGCAAGTGAATACCTCAGTTATTGTGATGTCCATTTCTTGATGAGAATGATTTTCATGATATTTCCACCTTTTGTTATGTTTTTCTTAATGTCTATGATTTGTCCTTGCAGTGTTCAAACAATGGATTATGTTTAATCTTCTTAAGATATTGTTTTACAATGATCTTGGAATTTTTCTCTTGTTTTAATTTTCTTAAATGTTGACATCTACATTTCAAAACCGTAATGATTTCAAAATTTTGTATATGTTTGGTTGGAAATGGATGGATGTTTTTAATGATGGATTGTAGAGGCTAGTGAATAAACTGATCGTTAAAAGCAAATAACTAAAATTGTGTTTCTTTTTCAAAGCATAGTGTGAAATTTCTATTTCATTGATTTGTTTCCTTTGGTGGCTATGCAAGCTGAATTTCTTAAGGGTTTTTGTGTTCAGACTATATACAGATTCCTACAATTGTTTTAACGTTCAGCTGTGTTTAGATTTCTATAGGATTTTTATGAACAAATGAGTTCAGATTTCAATAAGGTTTAGTGTTTAATTAATGCTCAGATTTCAACAAAGTTTAATGTATAGTCATACTATATGAATCTGATTTATTTTTGAATTCCTGATTTGAAATTGTTGAGTGTTTCAATGATTTGTTTGGTTATGAAAATATGAATTTCAAAATGAATAATGTTATTTCATACTCAAACTTTGATAAACTTTATTTATTAAGCTTTATTTGACAATTTAGAGGTTCGGTTTCTACTACGTTTTAAAAGGATGAAATTCAGCTAAGTAATTGTTTTAGTCATTATGTTTAAAAATTTTAAGATTTGTTTTGCATTGAATGGAATGAGTTGTAATAGCTTATGGTTGGAGTTTGGAAGTGTATGAATTGAAGGGTTGATGGATGTTAGGAGGTGTACTGGTTCAGTTGGAGACAAAGTTGGATTTATGAGAGAGTAAACATCAATCCAGACGTGACATTCGGAAATTGATGAGACAATTGTTCTTATAGGAAAGGTAGGGTATAAGGCAGAAACAGAAGATTGAGCAGACTCCAGATTGTGAAATTTTCAATCAAGCACCATTCGTGAAGCAAATGTTTAGTTATTCTGTGAACCTTGGAGAACAATCAAAAAGTGGTGGAATTGCTTTGAGACTTGGATTGAAAGTTTCAGCTTATCAGGGAATGACGCTAGCTTGGCAGGTTTATTTTGTTGATGACACGGTATCAAGCAGAAGATCAAGAACAACAAGCAGATAGAATCAGAGTGAGCATGGACTTCTGAGTACAGTGGAGAAAGACTTGAACTTTACGATTTTAAACACACCCATGTTGGGTTTTCAAGATCGGTTATGCTTATCAAAAGTAGAAGACTTGAATAGTGAAATTTGAATAGGCAAGCCATGTGAGTTTCGACACAGAACAGCTCAGCAGGTTATGGCAGTTTAACATCTGGTTTATAGCAGTGTGACATCTGGGTTGTAGCAGACCAAGTCAGAGACAGGAGACCTATAGAATTTGGAGTTTGTGATTTCAGAACGAAGAAGGATTGACGATATTCTTGGAGGCCAGAAGCTGATGATGCATTCGAGGAGCCAACAGATTTCTAAGTCACTCACTTTGAAATTAACGTGCTGACATGAGACGCTTGCGTTGATAGCTTTGATGGAGATGATAGATTGTTTCAGGATTCCAAATCACAGTGGATGAAGAGACTAGCACTTTGTAGGATTTCAATATCACTAATTCCTCGAAGATAAGACCAGATAGAAGAGTTTTAAGCCAGAATCTGAATGGTACAGTAAAAGTAGGTATATGGAATTCCAGAAATTTTCGAAGTAGAGATTATTTCAGAGAAAGCTTGTCTACGATCACATCTTCGTACAAGCGTCAGGAGCACCATGTACAGTTTTGTAGGACTTAAGGCACCTAATTCCTAGCTGGTAGAAAGAGGCAGAACTTGCAGTTTCTTGGACCGACAGTGACTGACGAGGTAAGTAAAATAAATGATCCAGTATAGGAACGACAGATGACACCAAGGATGATTAGAAGAATCGTTGAACACTAGTTTGGTCAGAGGAGTACGTTGTTGAGCAGATGTGTGTGACAGTATGAAGGCTTGAACCGAAACAAATATGTTGTTGCAGGTGCATCTCAACATTAGGTTTGATCAGGGGACATCTCAGTTGCCGAGATTCAGTGAGGGTGTCAGTGTTTTTATTAGTCTTTTGGGTTTTTTATTTTTATTTGGTTTAGACCATTTGGAGGACCAAATGGGTTCTAGGGGGGGGATGTAAGACCCCGACCCCTATTTCTTTTGTTTAGTATTATTTTAATCGTGGTTTAGCTTTTTTAAGCGAGATTAGAGTTGGTTTGACCTTGTCTTTGAATTTGACTAGATTTTTCATAGCCTTGGAGATTTTGAGGACCGTTGACTTTAGTTTGACCCGGCCTTTGTAAAATGTATTTTTATGAGAAATTACTCTTGATTTCCGAAAATTCCAAATTTGGTTTATTTTGACTCATCTCATTAAGTTTAACAACTTTCATGTTTTGACCATTTTGATTTGATGATAAAAAAACACGTTTCTTGAGAAAAAGGGGCAAAATTGACTTCTCACACTAAATCTGTACTTGAATTTCGAAAATTTCAGAATTTGGGGAAAATATACTTTTTGGAAAGTAAATATTTCGTTGATCGATTTTGTCTTCTTCGTTGATCTCATTCGGGACCCGCTAATACCATTTTCAACCTTGTGAAGGTTGGGACCCACTTGCCCATCTTATAAAAGGAATAGTTCCTTCTTCTTCCTTCTCATTTGTTCTTCTTGCAACCCTAGGCTCAAGAGAAAACCTCTCTCCCAGCACTTTCTCTCTCCTCTTTGAAACCTCTCTTCTTGAGTGCTAAATGAAGGATTGATCTCTTAATCCTCTTATCCTCTCTCTTGGCTTTCCAAGGATGCCATTTTCAAAGGATTTGAGCTGGGACAACTTCTCTTTTCAAGCTTTTCTTCTTGTTTGAAGCTTCATAAAGGTTAGCAATGATTTCTTTCTTCCAATCTTGGTTTTACAAACCATTTGGATCATTTTTATCATTTATGCAAAGAGTTTTCATGGGGATTTGAGAATGATTGATTTTTAGGGTTTTTCTTGGACTATTTTTGGGGCTTTTGTAGATTGAAGACTTTGGACCCTTGAGAGACCTTCTTGTTGTGATTTGATCTTCATTTTGGTCAAGGCATGTTAATATTTCAGTTAATATGTGATTTGTTTAACGTGAATGGTTCTATGGATTTCATCTTCTTATGTTTCTTCACCATTTCATGTCATGATTTTATCTTAATGTCTATGAAATGTTTTATGCTAATCTTCTTTGAAATGTTGCCTTGAGATGTTTTATGTTCTTGGATTCATCTCCCTTAAATCAGCTCTTTATGTTCCAAGAATTTTGGTATCTTCTTGAATTTAAGAAATGGTTTGATTTTTTATCTATTGGATAATCAATGGAATGATTTAGTGTATATGGATGATTTAGTGGAGTTTGATAAGGTTATTAGAGGCTCAAATTCATATTGGAATCATTGTAGATGAGGAAGGAGGAGAAAAATCACAAAAGGGGCTGAATAGTGCAAATTCTGCACTCGACCCGGACTGGGACAGAGCCCAGTCCGCTCGAGCGACCCAGTGGTCCGCTCGAGCGGACCAGGTTCTGTCTGGGCCTCGCTCGAGCGGACCCTGGGTCGCTCGAGCGAGCCCAACCCAGTTTCTGGGCCAGTTTTCGGCCTGTTTATGGGCCTGTTTTGGGCCCTTTCTGGGCCTGTTTCGGGGTTTCTTTTAGGTTGTTTTTCAACCTTTTTTTTTTCAGGCCTGTTTCAGGCCCAACTTAGCCTATTCCTTCCTTATGCTTGAAGCCCATTTAACTCCTATTAATGCATTAGTACAGTGACTTGAATTCACTTCAAGTTGTGTAAATTGGATGGGAAAAAGTATTTGAATCTTTATGAATGTTTTGCCCGGGAAGTCGATTAAGTCTTAATGTATACCCTACTCCCTTAATCATCAAATATCTTCAGTGGCACCAAGAATCTCTATTAATAAATGATGTTGGGGACTAAGTATACGTTAAGACAACCCGTGGTAAATCATTGAATCATCGTACACTATTCCATTCCATTTCAAGTTAGAAAACGTACATGTATTCTTTGTAAATTGATTTGAAATGAATTGAGTAGTTTGCCACGATTGGAAATATCGATAAAACTACTTGTTTTGAATGAATTGATATTGTCCATTTGTAAATCGTCCAAGTAGTTGCTTTTACCAATTTTTGTTAATGTATTGCGGTGATTTAAAATGCATCGGTTCGACAAATGGATTTGAAATGGATTTGAGTGGTTCTCCACGTTCGAAAATATATCGATAAAGCTACTCATCAGATTTGTTCGGATTTGTCAGTATACTCAGCATGTATTTGTTCAAGAGTAGTCCTTTCATCGATTTCATAAATGAATTATTATGATTTGATTTGTATCGGTTCGGGTTTTGGAAACTAAAGGCACCACTAAGCTTAGGTCACCTTGTCGGGCTGATCACCCGGCTTGGGATCTTTAATTTGTCTGCCAGCTGCAGCTTGGATTCTGTCTGTACCTACCATGGCAACGGTTTTGATCTGCCGGTCCCACTTGTATGTGGCTACAGTTCTGATTCTGTTTTCGGTCCCACGTGTAGTGGCTACGGTTCTGTTTGATAACGACTTTGTTCATTCCGGTCCCACGAGTAGTGGCTACGGTTCTGTCTGCTCTTGTTACTTCGGTAATAGGAGCATATAGCTACATGTGGTTGCCAATATTTTATCCGCTTGATATTTTGCTTTATGATCCTTGTTTGTTTCAGCTTATTGTAGTCTTTGGATCGTTATTGTTCAACACATCGATCTTTTATCTTATTGTCTCTATTATTAAGGATTTTAAATGTACTTCTGATTATTTAATGTTTTATGTAGTCTATCATCTTTTTAAGATATTTATGTTTCAGATACGGTTCATTTATTTTCTTTGATATTTATGTTCAGTCTTGCAATCATTTTATCATGATTTATTACTATTTTTGTTTAGACTCTTTAAATGGATTTACAATTATTTCATAATATTTTATAAATGCCCATTACCATATTATCTGAATTTTGCTTGCCAGAGCGTTGTGTCTGACCCTGTTTGTTTGGTGCCAGATTTCTCTCCTACTGCTTTTTAGGTGTTTGATCGGAGGAGGCAGTTGAGCCGCCGGTCTGACGCAAGAGGCTGCCCATTGATATCATCTAGATGTCAAGTTTGGCACCGGAGTTTGTATCTAAATATTGGGGGGAGTATTTCTATTTAGTTGGATATCTTTGTATGGCTTTGTTAGCCTTTTTCACTAGGTTGTAATTAAGACACTTGTTAATTGTAACTTGAATATGTGGGAAATAAATAGTCTTATTACTACCTGCTCAGTATTTAATGATTTATGATTTGTACCAGTCTGCTCATTTGATGGCTTTATGATATTGGTTGAGTTAGACACGGAATCCGATGGCCACGGGCTCCGGATCGCAACGCCATGTTTAGCTTCCGCGAAAATATATTCTGATCGTGATGGAATTTTGTTATCCTCACACATGCGGATCTTGGGAAAAAGCAAAAGTTTTTAATTAATCCCAAAATTTCGCATCCCGAGGTCGGATCACTGCAGGTCCCGGTCTCGGGGTGTGACAAACCTGTAGCGCTGAACCTGCATCTTGATGTCTGCTCACAACCCCTTAATAAACCTCCAAACTCTCTCTGATTCGGGCTTAATCAGGCTCTCGGCAAATCTGGATAGATGGTTGAGGGTGATCTCATAATCCAGCACTGGTAAATCACCCTGCACCAGTCTCTCGAACTGTTCCATCTTCTGGTCCCTGTAGTGCTCTGGAATAAACTTTTTTGGAAACTGCTCTGTAAATGTCTTCCAGGCTACACCCTCTTCAATTGCCTCATAAGGGTGTTTGATGGTCTTTCACCATCTCTCGGCTACCCCCACGGAACATGTGAGCTGCAAGCTGCACATGCTGGATGCCCGTGCATCGAAACACCTCATAAATCTTCTCCATCTGGACTACCCACTCATCTGCTACGGCGGGATCCTCAATGCCAAGGAATTCCAGTGGAAACCTCTTCCTGAACTTCTCAACCAATTCGTTGAGATCATATTCCTTGGCCTGTGGCTGACCCACCTTCTGTACTACCTCAAGCATCTGTGCTTGGAACACTGCCTGATCTTCATTTTGCTTATGGCTCTACTCAGCAATATCTTTCTGTGACTGGATAAAGGCTGCCATGAATTGGTGGAATTGATTCTCACCGCCGTTCTGAGAGGAACTACCCTCACCTCGGGTATTATGTCTACCATCCATAATCCTGTAAAATAATCAAGGTTAGTTCCAATATGCCCCAAGCTAACAAACAATACTAGAAATAAGACTAAAAAATCAACCTACTGGCTAACGGAATCCTCACCCGCGTCCTATGGTTTCTAAAAATTTTACCCTGAGAAACCATCCATAGCTCTGATACCATCATGTCACGTCCCCCGAACCCGGTTAAAGAATTAACCGGATCCGGAGAGTGAATTTTAGGACTAATTAAAAATTTTTCCTTTGGGTCCACGGATCGTAAGTCCGCTATGAGGATATTACATTTCAAGCCTCAAGACATTTATGAATTGTGGAATTCATACAATACTAGGCATATGGAATATCAAAACAATGAATGATTAATCTTATATATATCCAAGTTGTATCTAGAATAAACAAAACTAGATTAAGAAGTCAATTTATTACAATGGCCAACCCAATAAATAAGGCCATTAGAATAAAACCAAGTCAATGTAAGAAAGGTTCAACGAGAGAAATAAATAAAGAATATAATCTAATGAAGTCCCAAGTGAATCTTTCTCTAGTGCCAGGAGTGATGATGCTACTCTACGTCATCGGCACGCCACTCTCGTGCCTCATCTGCTGGTTGGAGTCCTCTGGGATCTCTTCACTGGCCTGCTCCTCGTAGTAGTAATAGTCACCTGATGTGTTTGCATACCAAGGAATAGAGTCAATGACATGTTGAGTAATAGATAAGCAAAGCATAATAAACATGACATGCATCAAGCATAGAGTAATGACAAGTAATAATCATGTGAGTACAAGGAAAGCGAAACTAGGCATAAAGCGAGAATATTAATCAATAGAAATAATAACAGGAATCCTAGCAATCATATAGCAATAACCACTATCCATGTAATGCAATACAAGAACAAGAGGGAGACTCCGAGGATGTCCAAAGCCACCTCCCGAGGTACCAGTAACAATCCAATCTGAATTACTGATACCAAAGTCTGGCTCCAGTAGGATCTTAGCTCCCGGTCCTGGGAATAGCAGCACGGTCCTAGCCTGCTCCCAGCTATTCAATGCCATGGACACCGTCCTACTCCGACTGCCCACCCCGACAACCGAGTAATCGCTTCGTCAATAAAACCCCAAACTGCAGATGGCCATGATATGAAAACAATAATAAAGTGGTTTTGACACAAGGATAACAAGACAAGCAAGTCTGGCTAGTTCCATGTACAAGACAAGATCATAGGGATTATCTCATCCAAAACAATACAAGTAAACCACGTGATAATCCCCTTTCATTGTAGCCAATCATGTTTATCAATACATGACACAGGTTCCTAAGGTACACTCTAAGTCAGGTCCAAGTCCTAAATCCAACAAGGACTTATGTTTAATAGTTAGTTAGGTATTTTATGCTGAGAAAGTGTACAAGGAATATAAACGACGGATACAAGTCAAAGTCAAGGAGATGTTACAATCCAATCCTATGCAAATGGTGTCATCCCTGTACCCACGTGTTCTAACAGAGTACGTGTGGAAATTGGATCGACGATGCTCTTAGGGAAATCCCTTCGTGTACAATCATGTTGAGCATCGCTCAATTCAACTCCATATGCATCCGGTTACACCACGCGTAATACACAAATACCTAGACAACCCATCGAAGAACACCAAGCCACGTGCTTCGATTTCAATCCCCATTTATGGTCAAGTGAGAGTAAATTAATGGTTTCCAACATCTAAGGCCCAAACCTAGGTTACCGGTCTTATTTCTAATAAAACACGAACTGGATAAATAATCCAAGTATTTACATCACTTCCCGACCTCCGATTGTTATGAAAGAACCATTGGATTCTACGTCTCAAGGACTTTCCAACGGTATATTATACGTAGAAATCCAACGGGCGGATTGAAAGTTACAAGTCTACGATTTTTCCAAGTACTGTAAAAAAACTACTCTCCGATCGATCGGACGTACTGTGCGATCGATCGGACTTGAACAACATCCAGTTAGTGCAGAGTATGATCGATTGGAGATACTGTGTGATCGATCATCATTGTACACCTCTCAGTTAACACACAGTCCGATCGATCGGACGTACTGTGCAATCAATTGGACCTGTGGACCTGTAGCTCGAAAATGGGTTTCTACCCGTTTTTCCTCTTGCCAAACTATGGCAAACCTGCAAGAAATTGAGCCTCCATGCTCCCCATTCATTCCATACATCTTTGACATCATTTCTAACCATTTAAAACATATAGGGCTGCCAATTTAACAATTAATCCAATCATTCCATAAACCTAACCTAACATGAAAAATCTCCAAATCAATCAAAACATGCTTGGAATTAAGGGAAATCTAACAAGAATCATAGCCAATCAATTGGAAACAAACATTCATGTATTAAAATACAATGCAAATCTACTTGCCTCAACCAAGAAGATGATAGGAATTTGGTAAAACTCGAGGAGAAGCCTTACAATTACAAGATCCATAATCTAACCCAACCAACACAACCTAGAACGCAAGGGAGAAGAAAGAAAGGAAAAAGATCAAGAAAAGGCTACTTCTAATCTAAAAGGAATAAGATTGAAAAGATGAAGTTTGGGGAAATCTTACCAATTTGGTACCAGAAGAAAGAGGGGATCGAAAGGATGAAGTCTAGCGGTTCGGATCGCGAAGCTGATCTCTCCCAAAAACTCTGAGCATGAGAAGATGAAGGGGAAGAAGAAAAAGGGACTGTTGTTCTCGTTCATTGCAGAAATAATGAGAATGCGATTAGGGTTAAGATTAGGTTAATGAAAAAGAGAAGAATAAAAAGACAAGTTTGCCCTTAAGTGGGTCCGGTGAAGGAATAGACCACTTGAAGGGTTTCTGATCGTCGGACCGCAACGAGCCAAGAGACAAAAATGATCAACACGACGAAACCTTTCCAATGAACCCAAAATCATGGCGTTGGGAATACTTTGGAAAAACACTCAATTTTCCCTAAATTGCAAACTACCCCCTTACTATAATCAAACGAACTCAGAATCGCACGAAACTTTGCAAACACTATTCTAATGCTAAAAGAAACTTGCTTATGATCAAACCCATTAAATATCTAAAATATAATTAAATAAAATAATTATCAATTAAACGAGTCAATGGGCCTGCTGTTGGGCCCAACTGACCCAGTAAGGTCGCGGACCTTACAAGGTACCCGGTGGTCTTCAGATTCTGGATTTTGGTTGCGACGAAGCTCTTTGACGTGATCTTGCTCTTGTTCTAGGGTAAGACGCAGCAAGATCCTCACATATTCTTCAAGATCAGGCATGGGAGCCAAATCTTCTTCTTCGTCTGCTCCTTGTGGTTCAACATGGTTGGGTTCCAATGGAGCAATGACGGGTGCTGGGTCAACAACATTTTCTTGGACAGCCTCTTGGTCTTCTTCATCATCAGACCAGGATCTTGTGGTTGTAGGGGTTATACCAGATTACTGGCACAAGGTGAGTTTCAGGAGCCCATTCTTCTTCGGAGAGGTATTCTCCTATTTCAAGGGATTCCTCCCACTCGTCGGTGTCATCAGACTCGTATCCATCTGAGGAGAATCCAACTACCGAATTGCAAAAGTATGGTGCCACCTGCGTGGTTTCTTTTTGAATTGCGGTGGCATGAAATCATTGAGAGTGAACTTTCTTACCGCCTTTGAAGTCTCTGGAAGGGACTTTCGTATTGCTCCCAGTGAAGCGGTAGAGGAAGTCTCTGCCTTTTGATGGACTTCTTATTTTGGCTGGGTCTTTTCTTGCCGTTTGAGCTTGAGGAGATGTTTCCTAGCCTGCCTTCGCTGTTGAGCTGTCGGCTTTGTTTTCACAACCTCCTAGTTTTCATCTTCTAGGAGATTGTGATGTACCAAGATGGGTTATCCGTCTGGTGTTGGACAAGGAACCAGCTCTGGGGACGCTTAAATTCTTTTTATCACCTTGAAGGAAGTAGTGATCTTCTTCTTTGGTGATTTTGATGCTTGTCCACATGACACCATGTTAACGGAGGCAGGCCCATAGTTTTTGTCAAAGGCGATGACTCTGTTTTTGCATATCTCGTTTATCTTATCTCTCACAATGAAGCATTGATTGAGAGGATGCAAGATCATCTGGTGGTATGGACAGTACCTGTGACGCCTCGGAATCCCACATCGACTATAGAGAGGAAAGTGAATGGGATTATATGTAAATCTCACACCCTTACCTTGCATGAGGCCTTTTGATGGGTTGAGGCCCATCATAAACAAAACCGTGAGGCCAATGGGCCAAAGCGGATAATGTCATACATGGGTGTAGGGTGGGGCGTTACAGTACCAAGGATCGTTGGTCTTGCCAACATCTCCCGGTCTTCTAGATTCAAGCAAGGTGAGCTTGCCGTTTTCCATCAAAGCCCCGAAGATTTCATCAACATCTTCATCGAACAATTATTTCTTTTCTACTCGTGCTTTGAAGGCATCAGAGAATTCAATTCTCTTACCTACAGCTTTGTTTTCAGCTTTCTTTGGTGGCTAAGGAGCTGACTTGGTTTGCACATTGATGACCTCTTTTTTCTTTGGTTTCGAGGTTGCAATGGCGGTTGGTTCCTTCTTTGATGATTTCTGACTGTTGAGGTTTTGATCACCGTTTCAGCCTCCGTAGAAGCTTCTAGGAGTCATCCCAAGTTTTTTGAATTGTTGCCAATAATCATGGAGCGGATTCTTGCTCTCATGTTGCTTCGGCATATGTCGACCAGCGACGCTTGTGGCAGTACATCTGAGCATTTGTATGCCGTTGCTTTCCAATTGTGAATGAAGTCGTATGTCGACTCATTCTCCCCCTGTTTTAGATTGCACAGCTGAGCCATAGTAGCGGGATGGTCCTCACCTTTGAAGTGAGTCAGGAAGTGTGTCTCTAGCATGGCCCAGTTTTGGATGGAATCCTCCGGCAGAGTGGAGTACCAGTCAAAGGCCGGACCTTTTAGGGTACTTGCAAAGAGACGGATCTTGATTATAAGTTTTATGGACTCAATCCAGTAGATGATATAATAAATTGATTAATTTCTTTATTTATCATTATATTCATGCTTTCCTTTCATGCGATGAATGTGATTTATTATATACTTGCACATAACCAATACGAATGACATGATGGTTCATGAGATGAACCGGAGTCCACAAGTATATTAGATGTAACACATGTGTATAGATGAGATCTACATATGGGAGACATGTGTGGCAAATCTTATACTTAAATATCTTCACAACTAGTGATAAGACTGGACATCTCATACTGACAAGGTTGCAGTACTTTGGTTACTATGAGATAGTATGATTTGTCTCTATCATCAGAATGGAAGATTTTGGATCGTAGTACGGGTACATTGGATGTATTGAAGGACCATTAGAAGCACATTATTAACATTGTCTTTACTTTAAGGTTTGCTCTCATAATTCCCTACCAATAGGCTCTCAATCCTGAGATATTAATGAACTCAAGTTTCTATCTATTCACTTGCTTTGAGTCACCAATGAGTGAGGCCAACTGCAGGTCAACACCTCGATGATTTGGGTACGTGGTAGTAGAGCTGTGGGAACATTCAATGGTTAAGATGGAATCTATCTCTAACATCCCCTTGTGCCAATTAATGAATTTATCATTGGTAAGTGCGCACCCATTCTGATTAAGAGTTAATTGGAAAAGTACCTATGATCATTATAATTAATTGGGGCTCAAGGATAATAAGATATGGATCTAAGTTTGGAAGACATGTCCAATTGATCCATGAATATTGATAGAGGGGCCTACTTGTGATAATGTGGAAGTTTAGGGTCTTCTATGTAATATTCCTAAGACTGGAGTTCAATTGCATTTATATAGTGGAGTTAGTTGCACTTAACTATGGGCCCGGATTGCACATGAGATGTAGGGTCGCGAGTCCCAGTTGGAGCCAACTTTCTAAGGAATCCCTAGTGGTCCCCACGCTAGCCCAAGTTATTAGAAAGATATTAATTCTAGTTGAACTCTAGCAAAGGAAAGTTACTATTTGAAGTAAGACTTCTAATAGTGCTAATAGTAAAGTTACTAATTTTAGTAGAAGCGAGACTTCTATTTTAATTAGAAAAAGAATTAGAAAGTTACTAATCATATTTGAAGTGAGACTTCTAATTATGATATAGTAAGTTGCCAATTCTTAATTAAGGTAAGACTTCTGTTTTAATTGGTAAAGAAGAGACTACACTTTTTGTTATAATAGAGGAGAACCAGAGGAATACACACCCTATGCAATATTCAGCCATGGGATTCACGCCCAAGAGTGTTCTAGTCCAAGGGGTTGGACGTCCACTCCTCTTTTGTGTAAGAGTTGCACACGCGTCTCCTCTCCCTCTTCTAGTTCTTCATCTAGTTCCTCCTTTGAGTTCCTAGTAGTTTTCTCATGGAGATCCCACCATCTTCTTGAGAAAAGAGAATCTGATACGGGTCATAGTGTGGAAGATCAAGAGGTCTTGGAGATCTTAATTTGTTACGTGAAATAGTTTCATCATCAAATAAAGGCGCAACTTCTCCATTAGAGCACAACCGAGCTCCAAAGGTATAATATACTTCCTTGCATGTTGTAGATACTTATGGATGCTTGTTAGTTGCTGGTTCTATCTTATTGATAGGTTTATTTACTGATCATGATGGCTGAGATTGAGGACATGGATCCTGGATTAGGTTTTAGAGCCTTATGGATAGTTGATCACTGCATCAAGTTGGTCAAAAGTTTTAAAACCTATCCTAGAGGCCCACCTATTTCCAACATAGTGCATCTTGATCCGTGATAGCTCCTGTCAAGATCTTGAAGTGGATGACGTGATGTCTGGCTGATCCTTTCCCCGTATATGTTTGGAGAGTAGGATGCTTGAATTTTGTGGGGAACGGGATCCAGTCCATCCATAAGGGATATGGTGGCTTGATCCCATGCTCCTTGAGTATATCCTCTTCTTTTGCTTTGGCGAGGATTTCATCTATTCCTTTTTGGTAAGGGCACGTGACTCATTTTCTTCTGCATTTACCTCGTCATCTTGAAGATTTGGAGGAGGTTCATTATTCACCTGATTTTGAAATGCGAGGAGAAGGTTTTCCATTAGAGTCTCAATCCTTTGCTGGCCTTGCTCCAACTACTGGATGAGTGCGATCGCATCATCTTGAGGTGGATTGCGAGGTGGCTCAGAGTTTGTAGCCATGACGTTCATCCCTCGGGATTTGAATGAAGAAATTGTCCTGGTGACTGTCACCTCCCTCGAACCCGATTAAAGAATTAACTGAATCCGGAGAGTGGAATTTTAGGACTAATTAAAATTTTGTCCTTTGGGTCCACGGATCATAAGTCCGCTGTGAGGATATTACATTTCAAGCCTCAAGATATTTATGAATTATGGAATTCATACAATACTAGGCATATGGAATATCAAAACAATGAATGATCAATCTTATATATATATCCAAATTGCATCTAGAATAAACAAAACTAGATTAAGAAGTCAATTTATTACAATGGCCAACCCAATAAATAAGGCCATTAGATTAAAACCAAGTCAATGTAAGAAAGGTTCAACGAGAGAAATAAATAAAGAATGTAATCTAATGAAGTCCCATGTGATCTCTCTCTAGTGCCAGGAGTGATGACGCTACTCTACGTCATCGGCACGCCACTCTCATGCCTCCTCCGCTAGTTGGAGATCCTCTGGGATAAAGCGAGAATATTAATCAATAGAAATAATAACAGGAATCCTAGCAATCATCTAGCAATAACCACTATCCATGCAATGCAATACAAGAACAAGAGGGAGACTCGGAGGATGTCCAAAGCCACATCTCGGGGTACCAGTAACAATCCATTCCGGACTACTGATACCAAAGTCCAGCTCCAGTAGGATCCTAGCTCCCAGTCCTGGGAATAGCAGCACGGTCCTAACCCACTCCCAGCTATTCAATGCCATGGATGCCGTCCTATGCCGACTGCCCACCCCGACAACCGAGTAACCGGTTCGTCAATAAAACCCCAAATTGCAGATGGCCATGATATGCAAACAATAATAAAGTGGTTTTGACACAAGGACAACAAGACAAGCAAGTCTGGCTAGTTCCATGTACAAGACAAGATTATAGGGATTATCTCATCCAAGACAATACAAGATAAGCAAACCACGTGATAATCCCCTTTCATTGTTAGCCAGTCATGTTTATCAATACATGATATAGGTTCCTAAGGTACACTCTAAGTCAGGTCCAACTCCTAAATCCTAGAAGGATTTATGTTTAATAGTTAATTAAGTATTTTATGCCGAGAGAGTGTACAAGGAATATAAACGACGGATACAAGTCAAAAGTCAAGGAGATGTTACAATCCAATCCTAGGCAAATGGTGTCATCCATGTATTCCACCAGTTCTAACAAAGTACGTGTGGAATTTGGGTCGACGATACTCTTAGGGAAATCCCTTGGTGTACCATTATGTTAAGTATCAAACGATTCAGTTCCATACGTATTCGGTTATCATATGTAATACACGAATACCTAGACAACCATCGAAGCACACCAAGTCACGTGCTTCGATTTCAATTCCCCATTAATGGTCAAGTGAGAGTAGGTTCATGGTTTCCAACATCTAAGGCCAAATCCTAGGTTAACAGTCTATTTCTTAATAAAAATTAAATAGGATCATTAATCTAAGCATTTACATCACTTCCCAACCTCCGATTGTAATGAAATAGAACCATTGGATTCTGCGTTTCAAGGGCTTTCCAACGGTATATAGAACCCCAAATTTGGATGAATGAGTCAAAAGTTATGCCCGTCCGAATTGGATGTTACTGTCTGCAGAATGCAGTCTCACTATAGCGAGGGTTAAGCCCGCTAGAGCGAGCCTGCTTGCAGCCTGAGCCCGGACTGAAGCAAATTTGGCTTGTTTTAAGGTATTTCCAATCTCATTCACCTAGGGTCCATTCCCTTCCTTCTTAAGCCTTTCCAGGGCATGTACCTGCATGAGAAGAGCCTCCATGCACTCTCTCTCTCTCAAACCACATTCCATTCCATTCATCGAACCATATACAAGTAAAGTTCATTCAACCCATTTATCCAATTGTAGCATATGTAATCAAATTTACCA
The DNA here is from genome assembly GCA_012931725.1 of Litsea cubeba. Lineage (NCBI taxonomy): Eukaryota > Viridiplantae > Streptophyta > Magnoliopsida > Laurales > Lauraceae > Litsea > Litsea cubeba. The sequence continues at coordinate 35,987,346 of CM022947.1, forward strand.
TGACAAGCTTGGAATTTAGGAAAAAATCTAAGCAATGAATTAACAAGTAGCAATAATAATACATGCATGCTCAATATATAAAGCAATTCTACTTGCCTCAACCAAGAAGAAGATTGGAAATTGGGTAAAATTCGAAGAGAAGCTTTCTACCGCGAAACCCATGAATCTAAACTGATAAAACGAAATCTAGGAAGCCAAGAATAACAAAGAGAGAAAAGAATTAAGATCGGACCTAATCTGACCAAAGGAAAAATAATATGAAAATATGAGATTGAGAGAAGTCTTACCAAATCTATACCGGAAGAAAGAGAAGATCGAGAGGAAGAAGTTTAACGGATCGGATCTTCAAAGTAAGATCTTCTAGGGTAGAGTTCTGGATTGAGAGAGGAAAAAGAAGAAATGGGGGCTACTCTCTCTTTCGTTGCAAAGAATGAATAAGAGATTAGGGTTAATCTCGTTTAAGAATAAAAGAGGAAAATAAAAGACTAAGTTACCCATTTAGTGGGTCCGGTGAAGAATGGACCACTTGAAGGGTTTCTGATCGTCGGATCGTGACGAGTCAAGAGACAAAAATGATCAGCGCGACGATACCTTTCCAACGAACCCAAAAGTCACAGCGTTTGAAATATTTCAGAAAAACACTCAATTTTTCCTAAATTGCAAACTACCCCCTGTTATGATCAAATGAACTCGGAATCGAACGAAACTTCGCAGACACTAATCTAATGCTAAAATAAACTCGCTTATGATCTAAACCCACTTAAATATCTAAAATACAATTAAATAAAATAATAACAATTAAATGGGTCAGGGCCTGATATTGGGCCCAACTGACCCAATAAGGTCACGGACCTTACAACTCTCACAAATAAAAAGAACATTTGGTCCCCCAAATGCCTAAACATACCTCATCTGGAAAAAGATAAGGGTACGCCTTCAGAATTTGATCCTTCAGCTCCCACGTAGCTTCCTCCGGACTGTGGTTCTCCCATTGTACCTTGACCCATTGGATGGTCTTAGTACGTAACACTATCTCCTTAGTGTCAATGATCTGCGCCGGCCGCTCTACGTAGGTGACATCTGCCTGAAGCTGAAGTGGCTCGTGCTGCAACACATGAGTGGGATCTGGAATATACTTTCAAAGCATTGAGACATGAAATACATCGTGCACACCCGCTAGCTCCGGCGGTAGCACCAAACGATAAGCCACGTCTCCAATCCTGCTCTTGATCTCAAATGGTCCCACAAACCTCTTGGCAAGCTTCCCTTTCTGCCCAAATCTAACAGCACCTCTCATCAGAGACACTTTCAGGAAAATCATATCCCCCACTTGGAATTCTAAAGGTCTCCGTCTCTAATCTGCATAGCTCTTCTGACGATAACGTGACTCCTTCATTTTCATTTGAACAACCCTGACCTTCTCACTGGAATCAGCAATCTCTGAGGGGCCATGAAAACTTCGAACTCTTACTTCCTCCCAACAAGCCGGAGTCCTGCATCTCCTTCCGTACAATGCCTCAAATGGTGCCATACCAATACTTAAATGATAGCTGTTATTGTAGGCAAACTCACATACATGCAAACTCTCATCCCAACTCTCCTTGAAATCCAAAACACATGCTCTGAGGAGATCCTCTAGTGTCTGAATGGTACGCTCTGACTTTCCATCTGTCTGAGGGTGGTAAGCTGTATTGAACTTCAACTGAGTACCCATAGATGACTGGAAAGTAAACCAAAATTGAGAGACAAATTTAGTGTCTCGATCAGACACTATGGACTTAGGCACTCCATGCAACTTGACTATATTGTCCCTGTACATCTTAGTCATCTTGTCTATAAACTGTCCAGTCTTGAATGGCAGGAAATGTGCTGACTTAGTCAATCTATCAACAATCACCCAAATAGCATCATTGCCTTTCCTGGTGTTCGGCAACCCTGGCACGAAATCCATGGTGATATTCTCCCATCTTCACTGAGGAATTTCCAACAGGTGAAGCAAACCAAGAGGCTTCTTGTGCTCTGCCTTAATCTGCTGACAAGTCATACACCTGGAAACGAATTCTGCAATCTCTTTCTTCATTTTCACCCACCAATAGTGATTCTTCAAATTTTGATACATCTTGGTACTCCCTGGGTGAATAAAATATACGGTGTGGTATGCATCTATCATCAACTCTAACTTGATGTCTTGAATGTCTGGCACACACAACCTATCCTTGCAGTAGAGAACTCCATTAATCAATCTGAACTCTGTCTTGTCACCAATATGGTCAATGATTCTTTGCAACTCTAGATCATCCTTGTGTGTAGTGTCTACACACAGATAGGTCTAATTCATGGACACTGGAAACAACATATTTGTTCATAACTGAGAGATGGAGCTGGGCACTTCATCTTGGTATAAGTTATAGTGAGAGACTCTCCTGTATTCAGGGTGACTTACCTAAGTCATGGGAGGACTTTCCCGGATTTATCTCATTAGTGCATATGCAATGCATTGAACAGGACCATGGTAGGTGTGATCTCTATAATAGTACTATCACTGAGAGAGATCAAGTCACCTCATGCTACGGAGTGACCAGTGCTCTTAATCTTGAGCATTTATGGATGAACTGACGAAGTCAAGTTCTTGTGCTTTAATTCATTATGGGTGAGATTCTTTTCATGGGTCAACAGCTCTGTGTTTTGGGTACTCGGACTTGATCAGTTAGGACGTGCAGATGTAATAAAGAATCTATGTCATCTAATAATGGAATGATCGTCCCCTTAGAATTATCCGATTTATCATCAAAATCTAAGATCTTAGTATATGGATGTTCCATATGGATATTGAACTTGTGGGTCGCTCCCTGGACCAAGAGAATAATATCCGGATGATGATTAAGTTAAGGATATGAAGTTCTAAGGTTTAGATGTAATCAAGAAGGTTGATAGTACATCGGATAACCTGACTTGATTATGGATGTTACATAGAGGGGCATTTAGGTCATTTTACTTAGTAGGTCGAAGACAACTGTCATTTTATGACGAGCTTATTATATTATATATTTGTCCCTGGAGTTCAACCATAACTCTTTAGTGGAATGAGTTAAGGTTAAAATGGTCTTTATGTTGCTATGGGTTTAGCATGGACATTTTGGTCATTTTGGGAGCCAATTGCAAATATGTCTTTTGATCCCTTCTCTAGTCACTTTCCAAGATTGGCATGGTTTCCTAAGTTGTTTAGATGACATATGGTTGAATTATTTTAGTGGAAAAATAATTTTGAGTTTAAATTCAAAAGGCCTTTGATGGCATACATGAATTTAATTCTAGATAAATTATTTGTGGGCCTTGGTGTGCATTATCATGTGGGACGTCCATAATGGGAATTCTATAAGGTGAGGTTTCCAATTTTGAGTAGGTCTCTCTACTTGGAAGGTTGGACTCCTCTTTGGATTAGTATTCCTATAAGAAAGTTTCCTTTTTGAATTAGAAACTTAAATTAGTAAGTGTTGTGCAACTAGGATTACTAATTGCCAAAGTTTGTGGGATGTTCCTTAGTTTCCTTTTCTAATTGGAGTGTTTCTAAAAGGAAATAAATCTTTAGATTATACTTTCCTTTTAGGACATCTATGAGAATTAGAAGAGATAGTTTTTAAGGAAAGCTATTCCCAAAGTTTCTATAAAAAGGAGGTTGTTTCCCCCCTAGGACGTCCACAACAAAAGAGAGCAAGATCCCACACGTCCAGCCCCTTTCTCTTCTTCATTGAGGAGAGCTCAAGGTCAGATATTTTTCCATAGAAAATAGTTCTCAAATGCCATCTAGAAACCTAGATTAAGATCCCACCATCTTAGCCAATCAGATTTGGAAGTGAGATAGAGAAGAAGATCAAAGGCAATTCTACTGCAGAAAATTCCAGCAAGTTGTTTGGTAATTGCAAGTCTGAGTTCAGCCCTTTGGATCTATTTTTTCAGAGATTTGAAGTCTACAAATCTTCAAGGTAATAGTCTTCTTGATTCTCCTTTAATTATACACTTGTTGGTCATGAATTCATGGAGTTCTTTTGTGATCATTATGGCGGATTTATGCTGCCCAAATCAGATTTTTTTAAATCTGTCATGTTACAAATCAGCCATGAACGTCTTCCCCTAGTGATGTTCAGATCTGAATCGCAGTTTCTTTCAGTGGTATCAGAGCCACTCCATGTGAAATCATGAACCCATGTTGTGTTTAATTAATCCTAGATTGATTATGGGCATGGTGGCACCCTACTAAAGTTATGTTTAGATGCATGTTGTGTGCAAGTTTCATTAACAATGTTGGAATTTATTTTTCAGATTTGTTTAATGATGCACATGGTGTTTTGCATGCACTAATCTCTTTGTTTGCAGCCATATATTGCATCCTTAATGGTTCGCATGATTGTTATGTGGATTTGGATGTTTTTTCATTAGTTGGAAAGTGTACGATTGCGCGTTTAGAAATCATAGGAAGTTGTGATTCTTTCTTTACTTTTATTCCAACTAGTCTTGATGTAAGCTTTCTTAAAAGGCATATTCATCTCCGATATAATTTGGGGTTTTGTTTTTATGGGTTTGCTTGTATAAATTTAATTTATTGGAACAAGCAAGAAGAAGAAAGTTTCAAGCAAGATAGGTTGCAAGTAACCGGATTCCTTAGTGGTGGAGGAGACAAGACTTCTTGGTGCAAGATGAGATCTATTTTTGATGTCCTAGTTCGATAAGGATTAGAAGTCCGAAGAGCAGGGAGCCATCAAGGATTGCATACTTTTATTTGCTCTTATATATGGAATGCATCGATGAATGCTTTATATAATTGCTATAATTGTCACCTAGAAACATGGCCACCATTAGGTTCTAAAATTGGCATCTTTTTATATTAGATTGTTTTTAGTTTGGCAAATTTTTTTAAACAGAACTTAGACCAGCACCTTCTATTTTGTCTAAGGTTTAAAATTGGATAGGGTTTAGTTTATCTTGGTATCCTTGGTATCCAGAAGAGGCTAAACTAAAATCTAATTAGATGCTACCTATGGGTTTCAATAACCCAAGTTAGGTTTTTGATTCTTTAAAGGGATTTTCTCAAATGTTTTAAAGCAAAGGTTATTTATTTTTAAGATAACTTAAGTCATTAAGTCATAAATTTAATTAACCAAGTTTGCTAGATTTAAAATAGCTTTTGTGTAAACAATGTAAAGGTCAAATAGTATAAACCCTAGTGATAAATAATCAAGTGGGAGAGGGGTTTTTTGGAAAGACCCCACGGCCTTCCATTTTCGGTTCATGTTATCTCATTAAGGTGTTAGTAGGAGCGGCCACCCCTTCGGTGGAGTTCTTTACTAAAGACCGCTTTGATCGGTTAATGGGTGAACTAATGTGAATATTCATAATGAGGTGTTAGTAGGAGCGGCCATCCCTTCGGTGGAGTTCTTTACTAAAGATCACTTCTATAGAATGTCAATGAAGTGTTGGTGGGAGCAGCCATCCCTTCGGTGGAGCTCTTTACTAAAGTTCACTTCTAGAATGGATAAAAGTCACTTCCCCTCGGAGGACTTAAATCACAGACATTCTGGGAAATTTCATAAGAAATGGTAAAATACTTGACATAAGACGGTAATGACCTCTCCCTGGGAGTTAAGAGTTATTTGTCATATGAGGCCAAACCAATCAGTGATTGGACTACCACTGGATATGTGTATCCAGAAAGTGATAATCCAAATAAGCGTACCTTAATTCAACGTGACTGTAGGCTCGGCCATCCCTTCGATGGAGGGTCTATGAGGTGGTTGAAACACTGATACATTATGATTGGGGTTAAATAATGTAAAAAGTTTTGTGCTTTGTTTTTCCTTTTATAACGAGCACCATATGCATATTACATATATACTGCCTGTCTAATTATAAACCGTTTCATATCCAGAGAGAGATGGGTAAAGATTCTTTTAGTCCGTTGATGTGCATTCTTCGTGAGAACAAACTGACTGGCCCTAACTACGCAGATTGGAAGTGAAATCTTGACATAGTACTCACTGCTGAGGAGTACAAGTATGTCTTGTTGGAAACCTGTCCTGATATTGATGCTAATTCTACTGATGACCAGTTAGAGGCTGAGAGGAAATGGAAGAAAGCGAATAGCATGGCTAAATGCTACATGCTTGCTTCCATGTCCAACGTGTTGCAAACACAGCACGAGCATATGGACACAACCTATGAAATCATGATGTCCTTGTCTGAGATGTTCGCAGACAAAAGCAGGCCAGCTAGGCAAGCTGCTATAAGGACTATCATGAATACTAGGATGGCTGAGGGAACACCTGTCAGAGAGCATATGCTCAAGCTGATGGATTGTTTCAATGTAGCTGAGATTCTAGGGGTTGAGATTGATGCAGAGAGTCAAACTGATATGATTCTCGAAACTCTGCCGGACTCTTTCAATCAGTTCAAGCTCAATTTCAATATGAGCAAGATGGACATGACTCTATCTGAGTTAATGAAAGAGCTCCAGGCGGCGGAGGCTATCATGAAGCCCAAAGCCCAAGCTCACTTTTTCCAGTCTTCCTCTAAACTAAACCCGAAAGGGAAGAAGTTCAAGAAGACGTAGAATAAGGGAAAAGGGCAGAAAAAGGACAATACTGGCAAAAAGAAGGACAAGGGTACAGATGGAAAGCCCAAAGGGAAATGCTTCAAGTGTGGCCTCAAAGGTCATTGGAAGAAAGATTGTCCCAAGTTGCTAGCCTCAGTTAAGAAAGGTACATCTTTTTCATACTACATTGAAACTTGTCTAGTGGTTGATTCTACTGACTCATGGATAGTAGACTCGGGAGCCACTAATAATATCTGCAATTCATTGCAGGGGTTTCAGATAATGCAGAGGATTGAGAAAGGAGAGTTTGCCTTTAGAGTTGGAACTGGAGCTAAAGTTTGGGCAGTTGCAGTAGGAGTTGTTACCTTACATTTTCCATGTGATAGGATATTAGTTTTAAATAATGTTTTCTATGTTCCGGACATGAGGAAGAATTTAATTTCAGTTTCCAGACTAATTGAATTTAATTATTCAGTTTCTTTCCATTCTGGTGTTGATATCAGTAGAGATGGAAATATTATATGTTCCGGTATAATGCATGACAACTTATTTTATATATATCCTATTGTTCCCACACTGCATAATGTACAACAAGAAAACTCAACTTCCCTTAAAAGGAAGGTATCTTCAATCAATGACACATATCTTTGGCACTTACGTTTGGGTCACATTAACCTAAAACGGATTCAGAGGTTGGTAGAAGATGGGCCTTTGAGCTCATTAGACTTCGAACCTTTTCCTCAGTGCGAATCTTGTCTCAAGGGAAAGATGACCAAAAGGTCATTCTCTGGAAAGGGACTAAGGTCAAAGGAGTTGTTAGAATTAATTCACACTGATGTGTGTTGTCCTATGAACAAACCGGCTCGAGGAGGGTATGAGTATTACATCACCTTCACTGATGATTACTCTAGGTATGGATATGTGTACTTAATACGACGCAAGTCTAAGGCGTTTGATAAATTCAAGCAATTCAAGGCTGGGGCGGAGTTACAACTAGGGAAACATATCAAAGCCCTTCGATCTGATCGAGGTGGCGAGTACCTCCTGGGTGAGTTCAAAGAGTACCTTGCACAACATGGGATTGTGTCTCAGTTGTCTGCACCGGGTACACCCCAGCAAAATGGTGTAGCAGAGAGAAGAAACCGTACCCTTCTTGATATGGTAAGGTCCATGATGAGTCATGCAACCCTACCCATATCTTTTTGGGGATATGCCCTAGAAGCAGCAGCATACATTTTAAATCTGGTACCTTCTAAATCAGTACCTAGGACACCACAAGAAATGTGGACAGGTCGAAAACCTAGTTTAAGACATATCCACATTTGGGGTTGTCCGGCCTATGTACTGAATGATAAAGCTACCAAGCTGGAACCCAGATCGGAAATGTGCTACTTCATTGGGTATCCTAAGGGAACGAGAGGTGGCATCTTTTATCATCCAAAGGAGCAAAAAGTGCTTATCAGCACTCATGCTAGGTACTTGGAGGATGATTGTATGATGTACCAAGAGCTTAGTTGTAAAGAAACCCTTGAGGAGATTCTTCCGGGATCTCCTATAACATCTATACCAGATCCTGAGACAGTAGATGAACAAGATATTCCTTTTAACACTCCGGAGCCTCATCGTAGTGGGAGAATTTCTAGACAGCCAGAAAGATATCTAGGAGTGTCTTTTAAGACAGACTCTGAAGATCTGGTTGAGGATCCTACTAGTTATGATGAAGCAGTAACGGATATAGATGCTGACATGTGGCAGCAAGCGATGAAATCTGAAATGGATTCTTTGTATTCCAATTAAGTCTGGGAACTTGTAGATGCACCTGAAGGGATCAAACCCATAGGGTGCAAGTGGATCTACAAGAGGAAAAGAGGAGTGGATGGGAAGGTGGAAACCTTCAAAGCAAGACTGGTGGCGAAATGATATACTCAGAAAGAGGGTATCGATTATGAGGAAACCTTTTCACTAGTGGCTATGCTTAAGTCCATAAGGATTCTCTTGGCCATCGCATGTCATTATGACTACGAGATATAGCAGATGGATGTCAAGATAGCTTTTCTTAATGGAAGTCTTGACGAATGCATCTATATGATGCAACCAGAGGGTTTCATTGCTAATGGCCAAGATAACATGGTTTTTAAACTTAAGAAGTCCATTTATGGACTTAAGTAAGCATCTAGAGCATGGAACATCAAGTTTAATCAGGCAGTCAAATCTTTTGGCTTTGATCAAAACATTAATGAACCATGTGTGTATAAGAAAGGAAGTGGAAAAGCGGTTGCATTTTTTGTTCTGTATGTAGATGACATATTGCTCATTGGAAATGATGTAGGTATATTGTCATCCACAAAGGTTTGGTTATCCTCTCAATTTCAGATGAAAGATTTGGGTGAGGCCAGCTATATCTTAGGGATCAAGCTTTTGCGTGATCGCAAGAATAAGATGTTAGCCCTATCCCAATCTTCATATATTGAGAAGATATTGGTCAAGTTTAACATGCATGACTCCAAGAAGGGCCTCCTACCTTCTAGACATGGAGTATCATTGTCTCGAGATCAATGTCCAAAGACATCTGAAGAGATAGAGAGCATAAGGAGAGTTCCATATGCATCCGCTGTTGGAAGCCTCATGTATGCTATGTTATGTACTAGACCAGATATTTGCTTTGCCGTTGGCATGGTTAGCAGATATCAGTCAAACCCTGGACCTATGCATTGGACAGCTGTTAAGCATATATTCAAGTATCTTCGGAGAACGAAAGATTATATGCTAACCTTTCGTGCAGATGATCTAACGCCATTGGCATATACAGACTCTGATTTCCAATCTGATAGTGATGCCAGAAAGTCTACTTCAGGATACGTCTTTACTCTGTCAGGAAGGGCTATATCATGGAGAAGTGTCAAGCAATCCTGTACTGCTGATTCTACCATGGAAGCAGAGTATGTGGCGGCATCGGAAGCTGCAAAGGAAGCAGTATGGCTTAGAAAATTCCTATTGGAATTGGGAGTTGTTCCTGCAGTGCAAAAACCGATTGTCATGTACTGCGATAACACTGGTGCTGTAGCACAGTGCAAAGAGCCCAGGAATCACAAGAAAGGCAAGCACATTCAGAGAAAGTACCACTTGATCCGGGAATTCATTAAGGATGGAGAAATAGTGGTGGAGCATATTGCTTCGGCGAATAACTTAGCTGACCCATTCACTAAGACTCTTACTGAGAAAGTCTTTACTTCTCATGTTGAGTGTATGGGTGTTAGGTTAGGAAGTAGTGATCTTTAGTGCAAGTGGGAGTTTGTTGGGATTGGTGTATGCCCTAAAGCCCACTAGCTGCACTCTCATCTTTTGTTACTGGATATTTACTGGTTATTTAATGGAATGACTCTTTTCTACTTAAACATGTATATATGTATGGTTGTGTAAGGCCCATTGTTTCTAGTAAATGAATTAGGTGTGTAGTGTCTACACACAGATAGGTCTAATTCATGGACACTGGAAACAACATATTTGTTCATAACTGAGAGATGGAGCTGGGCACTTCATCTTGGTATAAGTTATAGTGAGAGACTCTCCTGTATTCAGGGTGACTTACCTAAGTCATGGGAGGACTTTTCCGGATTTATCTCATTAGTGCATATGCAATGCATTGAACAGGACCATGGTAGGTGTGATCTCTATAATAGTACTATCACTGAGAGAGATCAAGTCACCTCATGCTACTGAGTGACCAGTGCTCTTAATCTTGAGCATTTGTGGATGAACTGACGAAGTCAAGTTCTTGTGCTTTAATTCACTATGGGTGAGATTCTTTTCATGGGTCAACAGCTCTGTGTTTTGGGTACTCGGACTTGATCAGTTAGGGACGTGCAGATGCAATAAAGAATCTATGTCATCTAATAATGGAATGATCGTCCCCTTAGAATTATCCGATTATCATCAAAATCTAAGATCTTAGTATATGGATGTTCCATATGGATATTGAACTTGTGGGTCGCTCCCTGGACCAAGAGAATAATATCCGGATGATGATTAAGTTAAGGATATGAAGTTCTAAGGTTTAGATGTAATCAAGAAGGTTGATAGTACATCGGATAACCTGACTTGATTATGGATGTTACATAGAGGGGCATTTAGGTCATTTTACTTAGTAGGTCGAAGACAACTGTCATTTTATGACGAGCTTATTATATTATATATTTGTCCCTGGAGTTCAACCATAACTCTTTAGTGGAATGAGTTAAGGTTAAAATGGTCTTTATGTTGCTATGGGTTTAGCATGGACATTTTGGTCATTTTGGGAGCCAATTGCAAATATGTCTTTTGATCCCTTCTCTAGTCACTTTCCAAGATTGGCATGGTTTCCTAAGTTGTTTAGATGACATATGGTTGAATTATTTTAGTGGAAAAATAATTTTGAGTTTAAATTCAAATAGGCCTTTGATGGCATACATGAATTTAATTCTAGATAAATTATTTGTGGGCCATGGTGTGCATTATCATGTGGGACGTCCATAATGGGAATTCTATAAGGTGAGGTTTCCAATTTTGAGTAGGTCTCTCTACTTGGAAGGTTGGACTCCTCTTTGGATTAGTATTCCTATAAGAAAGTTTCTTTTTTGAATTAGAAACTTAAATTAGTAAGTGTTGTGCAACTAGGATTACTAATTGCCAAAGTTTGTAGGATGTTCCTTAGTTTCCTTTTCTAATTGGAGTGTTTCTAAAAGGAAATAAATCTTTAGATTATACTTTCCTTTTAGGACATCTATGAGAATTAGAAGAGAGAGTTTTTAAGGAAAGCTATTCCCAAAGTTTCTATAAAAAGAAGGTTGTTTCCCCCCTAGGACGTCCACAACAAAAGAGAGCAAGATCCCACACGTCCAGCCCCTTTCTCTTCTTCATTGAGGAGAGCTCAAGGTCTGAGATTTTTCCATAGAAAATAGTTCTCAAATGCCATCTAGAAACCTAGATTAAGATCCCACCATCTTAGCCAATCAGATTTGGAAGTGAGATAGAGAAGAAGATCAAAGGCAATTCTACTGCAGAAAATTCCAGCAAGTTGTTTGGTAATTGCAAGTCTGAGTTCAGTCCTTTGGATCTATTTTTTCAGAGATTTGAAGTCTACAAATCTTCAAGGTAATAGTCTTCTTGATTCTCCTTTAATTATACACTTGTTGGTCATGAATTCATGGAGTTCTTTTGCGATCATTATGGCTGATTTATGCTGCCCAAATCAGATTTTTTAAATCTGTCATGTTACAAATCAGCCATGAACGTCTTCCCCTAGTGATGTTCAGATCTGAATCGCAGTTTCTTTCAGTGGTATCAGAGCCACTCCATGTGAAATCATGAACCCATGTTGTGTTTAATTAATCCTAGATTGATTATGGGCATGGTGGCACCCTACTAAAGTTATGTTTAGATGCATGTTGTGTGCAAGTTTCATTAACAATGTTGGAATTTATTTTTCAGATTTGTTTAATGATGCACATGGTGTTTTGCATGCACTAATCTCTTTGTTTGCAGCCATATATTGCATCCTTAATGGTTCGCATGATTGTTATGTGGATTTGGATGTTTTTTCATTAGTTGGAAAGTGTACGATTGCGCGTTTAGAAATCATAGGAAGTTGTGATTCTTTCTTTACTTTTATTCCAACTAGTCTTGATGTAAGCTTTCTTAAAAGGCATATTCATCTCCGATATAATTTGGGGTTTTGTTTTTATGGGTTTGCTTGTATAAATTTAATTTATTGGAACAAGCAAGAAGAAGAAAGTTTCAAGCAAGATAGGTTGCAAGTAACCGGATTCCTTAGTGGTGGAGGAGACAAGACTTCTTGGTGCAAGATGAGATCTATTTTTGATGTCCTAGTTCGATAAGGATTAGAAGTCCGAAGAGCAGGGAGCCATCAAGGATTGCATACTTTTATTTGCTCTTATATATGGAATGCATCGATGAATGCTTTATATAATTGCTATAATTGTCACCTAGAAACATGGCCACCATTAGGTTCTAAAATTGGCATCTTTTTATATTAGATTGTTTTTAGTTTGGCAAATTTTTTTAAACAGAACTTAGACCAGCACCTTCTATTTTGTCTAAGGTTTAAAATTGGATAGGGTTTAGTTTATCTTGGTATCCTTGGTATCCAGAAGAGGCTAAACTAAAATCTAATTAGATGCTACCTATGGGTTTCAATAACCCAAGTTAGGTTTTTGATTCTTTAAAGGGATTTTCTCAAATGTTTTAAAGCAAAGGTTATTTATTTTTAAGATAACTTAAGTCATTAAGTCATAAATTTAATTAACCAAGTTTGCTAGATTTAAAATAGCTTTTGTGTAAACAATGTAAAGGTCAAATAGTATAAACCCTAGTGATAAATAATCAAGTGGGAGAGGGGTTTTTTGGAAAGACCCCACGGCCTTCCATTTTCGGTTCATGTTATCTCATTAAGGTGTTAGTAGGAGCGGCCACCCCTTCGGTGGAGTTCTTTACTAAAGACCGCTTTGATCGGTTAATGGGTGAACTAATGTGAATATTCATAATGAGGTGTTAGTAGGAGCGGCCATCCCTTCGGTGGAGTTCTTTACTAAAGATCACTTCTATAGAATGTCAATGAAGTGTTGGTGGGAGCAGCCATCCCTTCGGTGGAGCTCTTTACTAAAGTTCACTTCTAGAATGGATAAAAGTCACTTCCCCTCGGAGGACTTAAATCACAGACATTCTGGGAAATTTCATAAGAAATGGTAAAATACTTGACATAAGACGGTAATGACCTCTCCCTGGGAGTTAAGAGTTATTTGTCATATGAGGCCAAACCAATCAGTGATTGGACTACCACTGGATATGTGTATCCAGAAAGTGATAATCCAAATAAGCGTACCTTAATTCAACGTGACTGTAGGCTCGGCCATCCCTTCGATGGAGGGTCTATGAGGTGGTTGAAACACTGATACATTATGATTGGGGTTAAATAATGTAAAAAGTTTTGTGCTTTGTTTTTCCTTTTATAACGAGCACCATATGCATATTACATATATACTGCCTGTCTAATTATAAACCGTTTCATATCTAGAGAGAGATGGGTAAAGATTCTTTTAGTCCGTTGATGTGCATTCTTCGTGAGAACAAACTGACTGGCCCTAACTACGCAGATTGGAAGTGAAATCTTGACATAGTACTCACTGCTGAGGAGTACAAGTATGTCTTGTTGGAAACCTGTCCTGATATTGATGCTAATTCTACTGATGACCAGTTAGAGGCTGAGAGGAAATGGAAGAAAGCGAATAGCATGGCTAAATGCTACATGCTTGCTTCCATGTCCAACGTGTTGCAAACACAGCACGAGCATATGGACACAACCTATGAAATCATGATGTCCTTGTCTGAGATGTTCGCAGACAAAAGCAGGCCAGCTAGGCAAGCTGCTATAAGGACTATCATGAATACTAGGATGGCTGAGGGAACACCTGTCAGAGAGCATATGCTCAAGCTGATGGATTGTTTCAATGTAGCTGAGATTCTAGGGGTTGAGATTGATGCAGAGAGTCAAACTGATATGATTCTCGAAACTCTGCCGGACTCTTTCAATCAGTTCAAGCTCAATTTCAATATGAGCAAGATGGACATGACTCTATCTGAGTTAATGAAAGAGCTCCAGGCGGCGGAGGCTATCATGAAGCCCAAAGCCCAAGCTCACTTTTTCCAGTCTTCCTCTAAACTAAACCCGAAAGGGAAGAAGTTCAAGAAGACGTAGAATAAGGGAAAAGGGCAGAAAAAGGACAATACTGGCAAAAAGAAGGACAAGGGTACAGATGGAAAGCCCAAAGGGAAATGCTTCAAGTGTGGCCTCAAAGGTCATTGGAAGAAAGATTGTCCCAAGTTGCTAGCCTCAGTTAAGAAAGGTACATCTTTTTCATACTACATTGAAACTTGTCTAGTGGTTGATTCTACTGACTCATGGATAGTAGACTCGGGAGCCACTAATAATATCTGCAATTCATTGCAGGGGTTTCAGATAATGCAGAGGATTGAGAAAGGAGAGTTTGCCTTTAGAGTTGGAACTGGAGCTAAAGTTTGGGCAGTTGCAGTAGGAGTTGTTACCTTACATTTTCCATGTGATAGGATATTAGTTTTAAATAATGTTTTCTATGTTCCGGACATGAGGAAGAATTTAATTTCAGTTTCCAGACTAATTGAATTTAATTATTCAGTTTCTTTCCATTCTGGTGTTGATATCAGTAGAGATGGAAATATTATATGTTCCGGTATAATGCATGACAACTTATTTTATATATATCCTATTGCTCCCACACTGCATAATGTACAACAGAAAACTCAACTTCCCTTAAAAGGAAGGTATCTTCAATCAATGACACATATCTTTGGCACTTACGTTTGGGTCACATTAACCTAAAACGGATTCAGAGGTTGGTAGAAGATGGGCCTTTGAGCTCATTAGACTTCGAACCTTTTCCTCAGTGCGAATCTTGTCTCAAGGGAAAGATGACCAAAAGGTCATTCTCTGGAAAGGGACTAAGGTCAAAGGAGTTGTTAGAATTAATTCACACTGATGTGTGTTGTCCTATGAACAAACCGGCTCGAGGAGGGTATGAGTATTACATCACCTTCACTGATGATTACTCTAGGTATGGATATGTGTACTTAATACGACGCAAGTCTAAGGCGTTTGATAAATTCAAGCAATTCAAGGCTGGGGCGGAGTTACAACTAGGGAAACATATCAAAGCCCTTCGATCTGATCGAGGTGGCGAGTACCTCCTGGGTGAGTTCAAAGAGTACCTTGCACAACATGGGATTGTGTCTCAGTTGTCTGCACCGGGTACACCCCAGCAAAATGGTGTAGCAGAGAGAAGAAACCGTACCCTTCTTGATATGGTAAGGTCCATGATGAGTCATGCAACCCTACCCATATCTTTTTGGGGATATGCCCTAGAAGCAGCAGCATACATTTTAAATCTGGTACCTTCTAAATCAGTACCTAGGACACCACAAGAAATGTGGACAGGTCGAAAACCTAGTTTAAGACATATCCACATTTGGGGTTGTCCGGCCTATGTACTGAATGATAAAGCTACCAAGCTGGAACCCAGATCGGAAATGTGCTACTTCATTGGGTATCCTAAGGGAACGAGAGGTGGCATCTTTTATCATCCAAAGGAGCAAAAAGTGCTTATCAGCACTCATGCTAGGTACTTGGAGGATGATTGTATGATGTACCAAGAGCTTAGTTGTAAAGAAACCCTTGAGGAGATTCTTCCGGGATCTCCTATAACATCTATACCAGATCCTGAGACAGTAGATGAACAAGATATTCCTTTTAACACTCCGGAGCCTCATCGTAGTGGGAGAATTTCTAGACAGCCAGAAAGATATCTAGGAGTGTCTTTTAAGACAGACTCTGAAGATCTGGTTGAGGATCCTACTAGTTATGATGAAGCAGTAACGGATATAGATGCTGACATGTGGCAGCAAGCGATGAAATCTGAAATGGATTCTTTGTATTCCAATTAAGTCTGGGAACTTGTAGATGCACCTGAAGGGATCAAACCCATAGGGTGCAAGTGGATCTACAAGAGGAAAAGAGGAGTGGATGGGAAGGTGGAAACCTTCAAAGCAAGACTGGTGGCGAAATGATATACTCAGAAAGAGGGTATCGATTATGAGGAAACCTTTTCACTAGTGGCTATGCTTAAGTCCATAAGGATTCTCTTGGCCATCGCATGTCATTATGACTACGAGATATAGCAGATGGATGTCAAGATAGCTTTTCTTAATGGAAGTCTTGACGAATGCATCTATATGATGCAACCAGAGGGTTCATTGCTAATGGCCAAGATAACATGGTTTTTAAACTTAAGAAGTCCATTTATGGACTTAAGTAAGCATCTAGAGCATGGAACATCAAGTTTAATCAGGCAGTCAAATCTTTTGGCTTTGATCAAAACATTAATGAACCATGTGTGTATAAGAAAGGAAGTGGAAAAGCGGTTGCATTTTTTGTTCTGTATGTAGATGACATATTGCTCATTGGAAATGATGTAGGTATATTGTCATCCACAAAGGTTTGGTTATCCTCTCAATTTCAGATGAAAGATTTGGGTGAGGCCAGCTATATCTTAGGGATCAAGCTTTTGCGTGATCGCAAGAATAAGATGTTAGCCCTATCCCAATCTTCATATATTGAGAAGATATTGGTCAAGTTTAACATGCATGACTCCAAGAAGGGCCTCCTACCTTCTAGACATGGAGTATCATTGTCTCGAGATCAATGTCCAAAGACATCTGAAGAGATAGAGAGCATGAGGAGAGTTCCATATGCATCCGTTGTTGGAAGCCTCATGTATGCTATGTTATGTACTAGACCAGATATTTGCTTTGGCCGTTGGCATGGTTAGCAGATATCAGTCAAACCCTGGACCTATGCATTGGACAGCTGTTAAGCATATATTCAAGTATCTTCGGAGAACGAAAGATTATATGCTAACCTTTCGTGCAGATGATCTAACGCCATTGGCGTATACAGACTCTGATTTCCAATCTGATAGTGATGCCAGAAAGTCTACTTCAGGATACGTCTTTATACTTCAGGATACGTCTTTACTCTGTCAGGAAGGGCTATATCATGGAGAAGTGTGAAGCAATCCTGTACTGCTGATTCTACCATGGAAGCAGAGTATGTGGCGGCATCGGAAGCTGCAAAGGAAGCAGTATGGCTTAGAAATTCCTATTGGAATTGGGGAGTTGTTCCTGCAGTACAAAAACCGATTGTCATGTACTGCGATAACACTGGTGCTGTAGCACAGTGCAAAGAGCCCAGGAATCACAAGAAAGGCAAGCACATTCAGAGAAAGTACCACTTGATCCGGGAATTTCATTAAGGATGGAGAAATAGTGGTGGAGCATATTGCTTCGGCGAATAACTTAGCTGACCCATTCACTAAGACTCTTACTGAGAAAGTCTTTACTTCTCATGTTGAGTGTATGGGTGTTAGGTTAGGAAGTAGTGATCTTTAGTGCAAGTGGGAGTTTGTTGGGATTGGTGTATGCCCTAAAGCCCACTAGCTGCACTCTCATCTTTTGTTACTGGATATTTACTGGTTATTTAATGGAATGACTCTTTTCTACTTAAACATGTATATATGTATGGTTGTGTAAGGCCCATTGTTTCTAGTAAATGAATTAGGTGTGTAGTGTCTACACACAGATAGGTCTAATTCATGGACACTGGAAACAACATATTTGTTCATAACTGAGAGATGGAGCTGGGCACTTCATCTTGGTATAAGTTATAGTGAGAGACTCTCCTGTATTCAGGGTGACTTACCTAAGTCATGGGAGGACTTTTCCGGATTTATCTCATTAGTGCATATGCAATGCATTGAACAGGACCATGGTAGGTGTGATCTCTAAAATAGTACTATCACTGAGAGAGATCAAGTCACCTCATGCTACTGAGTGACCAGTGCTCTTAATCTTGAGCATTTGTGGATGAACTGACGAAGTCAAGTTCTTGTGCTTTAATTCACTATGGGTGAGATTCTTTTCATGGGTCAACAGCTCTGTGTTTTGGGTACTCGGACTTGACCAGTTGGGACGTGCAGATGCAATAAAGAATCTATGCCATCTAATAATGGAATGATCGTCCCCTTAAAATTATCCGATTAATCATCAAAATCTAAGATCTTAGTATATGGATGTTCCATATGGATATTGAACTTGTGGGTCGCTCCCTGTACCAAGAGAATAATATCCGGATGATGTTTAAGTTAAGGATATGAAGTTCTAAAGTTTAGATATAATCAAGAAGGTTGATAGTACATCGGATAACCTGACTTGATTATGAATGTTACATAGAGGGGCATTTAAGTCATTTTACTTAGTAGGTCGAAGACAACTGTCATTTTATGACGAGCTTATTATATTATATATTTGTCCCTGGAGTTCAACCACAACTCTTTAGTGGAATGAGTTAAGGTTAAAATGGTCTTTATGTTGCTATGGGTTTAGCATGGACATTTTTGGTCATTTTGGGAGCCAATGGCAAATATGTCTTTTGGTCCCTTCTCTAGTCACTTTCCAAGATTGGCATGGTTTCCTAAGTTGTTTAGATGACATATGGTTGAATTATTTTAGTGGAAAAATAATTTTGAGTTTAAATTCAAATAGGCCTTTGATGGCATACATGAATTTAATTCTAGATAAATTATTTGTGGGCCATGGTGTGCATTATCATGTGGGACGTCCATAATGGGAATTCCATAAGGTGAGGTTTCCAATTTTGAGTAGGTTCTCTCTACTTGGAAGGTTGGACTCCTCTTTGGATTAGTATTCCTATAAGAAAGTTTCTTTTTTGAATTAGAAACTTAAATTAGTAAGTGTTGTGCAACTAGGATTACTAATTGCCAAAGTTTGTAGGATGTTCCTTAGTTTCCTTTTCTAATTGGAGTGTTTCTAAAAGGAAATAAATCTTTAGATTATACTTTCCTTTTAGGACATCTATGAGAATTAGAAGAGAGAGTTTTTAAGGAAAGCTATTCCCAAAGTTTCTATAAAAAGAAGGTTGTTTCCCCCCTAGGACGTCCACAACAAAAGAGAGCAAGATCCCACACGTCCAGCCCCTTTCTCTTCTTCATTGAGGAGAGCTCAAGGTCTGAGATTTTTCCATAGAAAATAGTTTCTCAAATCCCATCTAGAAACCTAGATTAAGATCCCACCATCTTAGCAAATCAGATTTGGAAGTGAGATTAAGAGAAGATCAAAGGCAATTCTACTGCAGAAAATTCCAGCAAGTTGTTTGGTAATTGCAAGTCTGAGTTCAGCCCTTTGGATCTATTTTTTCAGAGATTTAAAGTCTACAAATCTTCAAGGTAATAGTCTTCTTGATTCTCCTTTAATTATACACTTGTTGGTCATGAATTCATGGAGTTCTTTTGCGATCATTATGGTTGATTTATGCTGCCCAAATTAGATTTTTTAAAATCTATCATGTTACAAATCAGCCATGAACGTCTTCCCCTTGTGATGCATGATTTGATCTTGGGCTTGTAGGAACAAGCTAGTTCATGC